>VZTO01018820.1:15573-43848 GCA_013400615.1 Syrrhaptes paradoxus
TAAACAAAGAGCTTTTCCTGGGACTCAGGGAAAAAAGGAGAGTCTACCACCTCTGGAAGAAGGGTCAGGCAACCCACAAAGAATACAGGGATCTTGCCACGTCATGCAGAGTTAAAATTAGGAAGGCAAACTGGAACCCAACCTGGCTGCAGTGGTAAATGATAATAAAAAAGGTTTTAACAAATACATTAACCACAAAAGGAGAGCTTTGGAGAATCTCCGTCCCTTGTTTGACATGGGAGGGAACATTATCACCAAGGACAAGGAAAAGGCTGAGGTGCTTAATGCCTTCTTTGCCTCAGTCTCCAATAGTCAGACTAGTTTTCCTCAGGGTATTCAACTCCCTGAGCTGGCAGGCAGGGACAAAGAGCAGAATAACTTTCCCACAGTCCAGGAGGAAGCAGTTAGTGACCTGCTACCCCACCTGGACACACACAGGTCTATGGGACCAGATGGGATCCACCCGAGAGTACTGAGGGACTGGCAGGGGAGCTTGCCAAGCCCATCTCCATCATTTATCAACAGTCCTGGCCAACAGGGGAGGTCCCAGAAGACTGGAAACTTGCCGATGTGACACAGAATCACAGAACAACAAAGGCAAATTGTGCCTGATCAGCCTGATTATCTTTCACAGTGAGATGACTGGCTTGGTAGATAAGGGGAAAGTAGTAGATGTTATCTACCTGGGCTTTAGCATAGTCCTTGGCATTGTCTCCATATCACCACTGTAGACAAATTGGAAAGATACAGACTGCAAGGAAAACTGCAAGGGGAGTGAAAGACCACCTGGACTGCCAGGCTCAAAAAGTGATGATCAGTGTTTTGAAGACCAGGTGGTGGATGGTTGCTGGTGGCATTCTTCAGAGACTGACACTGAGGCATGTGCTCTTTAGTGTCTTCATTAACAATGAAGTGATGGGATGGACCTTTATCGAGGTTCTGGATGACATCAAATGGCAGGAGAGGGGAGAGGGTGACGTGGAGGCTTCCAGCATGCTGGAAGCAGGACTGCCAGTGAGAAGAACCTCAACAGTCTGCAGAAATGGGCTGACAGAAACATCAAGAAGTTCAATAAAGGCAAATGCAGTCTTGCATCTGGGATGTAAAAACTCCAGCAGTACAGGAGAGAGAGTGACTGTCCAGGCCAGTCTAAAAAAGGCATCTGGGAATCCTAGTGGGTAAGTTCAGTACAAATCAGCAGCACTGAAGGCCATCTGCAACAGAAAGAGCACAACCAGCAGGTCAAGGGGAGTGATTATTCCCTGCTGCTCAAACCTTGTGAGACCACATTTGAGTAATGATGGGGCTCTGTGGTACAAAAGAGACATAGGCAATGTGGAGCAAGTCTGGCAGAGAACCACCAGACTGGTCAGGTCACACAAGGAGAGTCCGAGAGAACGGTACTTGCTTGGCCAATTAATCTATTTGACTACTCCATCTACCTGCCAGAAGATTATGAAAGAGATAGAGCCATGCTCTTCCCAATGGAAGGAACAGAGTCAATGGACTCAAACAGCAGCAATGGAAATATCTATGAGGTATACAGTAAACGTTCTTTCTGCTGAGAGTGACCAACCACTGGCCCAGGTTGCCCAAGATCTCTGAAATCTCCATCCATGGAGATGTTCGGAACTTGACTTGACAATGCCCTGGGCAACCTGACCTAGCTCTGAAATTGGTATTGCTTGAGTAAAGAGCTGGACTAGATGACCTCCATAAATTCTTAATTATACCATGACTCTAATCACCTAATGTGTGTTCCTGATTTTCTTTTTATGGTTACTTCAGGCTATGGTGCTTAGGAGCTATCACAGAGAATAATTCCCTGACTCCTGGCCTGTCTCCTTTTTCCCTATTTTCCCTGTGGTCTGTGGTGTTTTGTCTCTGCTGCTTGTCTCACCTGGCAGCCAGCTTGTGCCTCTCAGCAGCTTTTGCATGATGCCACAGGAGAGCAAAGGCTAGCAGGCCGTGCAATCTGGCCAGCGTGCCAGAAGCCTTTGTGCTTCTGCCTGTTAATCACAAGGTGCTACTGAGGTGTGTGAGCTGGCCAGCGTGCCAAGAGCCCGTGCATCAGCCGCACAAAGAGCAATGAGCCAGCAGCAGGCAGCAGCAGATTGCAGAGATGTGTCCCGGGGCTGTCAGGGGCAAGGCCTGAGCCACCCACAGCAATTAGTGCAGTCAAATCAGATGGAGCAGCAGCCAGTTAGACCGGGGCTTGCTGCCTCACCTTCCACTGCCTGGTCACTCCCATGCACCCTGTCACACAGGCATCCTCGTTTGTCGTTGGGAGAGGAGGGAGAATCACTTTCTGTTGTATTTCATTATATAGTACTATATTGATTCCATCTGTTGTATACATTGTGTAAGTTACATCATGCTACGTGTTGTTCTGGAGTCACTTTCCCAGTCTGGAAGTCTCCATTCTGCCACCATGTCTTGCTCTCTGCAGGTGTCCACCCAGCCTGTCAGACGGCTGAAGAGCCGTAAGAGGCTTGCACTGACCACTTTCTTTTCTTTCACGAAGTCCAACAGATTTCACTAAGCAGCTAAAAGTGGGAGTCCTTGCCTCAGGATGGCAGGGAACGAGGTCAGACAAGAAGCTGCCTGTCCATAGCCTTCTCTTTGCTTTTGCAGAGACGCTGATGTTGGAGGAGAAATGGCAGAGCTGGGTCTCCCCAGGGCCTCTAACTTAAGGGCAGATATCTGCTCATCTTCAAGGCAGGGGGATCTTTGCCACAGTGGGTTCACCCCAGTAAATCAGCGGGGTGTTGATCTGTAAATGGTCGGTCTCATTTATTGCATTCCTCTCTGCAAGCTGAGCTTTTGCTAAGCTGCTGAAGCCCAGCCTCACTTTCCTCCAGCCACTCACTTCCAAAAAATTATTGACATTGCCTCCAGCCCTTGGATGTTAGTGGTATTTGTGTTTTATGTCTTTCCTAACAAGTTGACACAACTTAACAATGTTGGTCTTGTCACCAGATTATTCTTCTAAATGAGACAGTTATTCACAGCGAGTCATTGAATATTGTACAACACGGTTACAGCAGCTGCTCCGACAGGCACCTGTGTACAGATGAGAGGGTATGTACTGTCATGGCAGTGCCAAAGAGGAGGTGTTTGCTCTACCTTCATTTATACAAACGATTCACCCCCTTCTCCCGCTGGCTCACAGTGTGCCCTTTAATTCTCACGGTACCATCCTTCCCCCTTATTGCTGGGGTGGATGGACAGAGGCAGCCCTTCTGCTACTGTGTACCTTGGTTCCTCCAGGCTTTTGGGGAAAAGACGTGTTATTGACCTTGTGAAACTGGAGGTGTGACCTGTAGACAGTTTATTTCCTGGCAGACCAGTGATCTTTGGGAAGGGGAATCTTTCCTTTGCGTGGGGATGGCTTGGGAAACAAAGTTCTTCCAAATTTTCCCTTTTCATTCTCCTGCTTTATTTATTTTTCTGGTTCTTCTAAAGGATCCAAGAGCAACTGGGGTATCTGACCAGTTGCTTATAATACCACTTTGTGGTCACCTGGGAATAAAAATCTCTAGTACCTTCCCCTCACCTGGGACCGTCCCCAGGGAATGAGTGTGTTTGTAAGTGTGTGTCTGGGAGTTTGCATGGGTAAGTCTACGGTAATTCTCCAGGTTGTCCAGGGTTCAGGAAATAAGAGCCTGACTTAGGCTAACCCCAGACTTTTGATACAAGTTAGTGATCAGAAAGCCTTGTTTATCACCTGCAGTAGGTGACAGGACATCAGAAGTGAACCACTTACCTCCTTTGCAAGGTGTTTTCTCACTTTTTTAATGTCTGTGCTAATACTGTCTTCTCAGATATCGTGGCACTTTAATTAATTCACAATTTAAAAGTACTTTGAGGTTCAAAGATGTGTTACTTGAATATAAAGAATGCTTGTAAGAATTTGTAATTTCTTTGTGGTGTTTTGGTTCCTTTTTTCCTACCTCTTTTTTTCCCCCCCTGGAAAATAATTGTCCCAAAGCTAGTTAAATAGCAGCAGAGTCTGAGCAACAGCAAAATGTCCCTTTATTCTCTGTCATCTTGCACCTTGCACAGCAACATCTGTAAAAATCTTGTGTAAAATGGCAGTGTGCAGCTCTGATAGCACTTTACACAAGATTTTGCACGGAGTGAACAAACTACACAAGGTGCAAGGCCCAAAGGCCTGTGTTTCTGCCCATTTGGGATATGCTCTTTGCATCAAATCTGGAGATTTCTTCCTTTTATTAAAGTAAACCCAAAGGGGTCCCCTAGAGGCATAGCCAATATTCAGTCCTTGTGGGCACACAAATCCAGGCTTAGCCTGTGGCTGTTCCCAGGGGAAGTGTTCGCTAGTGAAGTCTCAGCTAGTGTCAGGCAAGTGCTGTAATGGAGAAGACAAGCTCTGTCTGTTTGTTCTTCTGAATTAGGTGCCTCCGGAATGCATACCTGTGTGCCCCCAGAGTTCGAAACTCCACCGTGCTTGTGCCCTAAGATATGTTATTCCTCTAAAACTGGTTTTCTTCCACGTTACTGTGAATTCTCCTTCAAGTCAGGAGGATCTGACACTGAAACTATTCTCTGCTAATTTCTCCCAGCTAGCACACAGAAACATTGAAGATGGGCTTCCAGATTGCCAGTTCCCCAAACCAGTTATATATATTTATTAAAATGCCAGTTTCAGTTTCACCAGGGGAAACAGAGGGAAAGACTGATAGATGCATAATTATTCAAGCTAGGTCCAAAATTATTCCAAATCTGTGCATCCACTCCTTTGCAGGAGGACGATACTGAATTCTAGCTGCTTCCATAACTCACTTTTTTGCAAATGTCCTCTAATGTTAAATTGAAGCAAACCAAAAGCCCATCACTGAAACTCTTGAATTCCAGTGTTTACACTGGGTTTGGAAACCAAGTCCAAAATTGAAGAGGATAAAGGAGGTCTGTCCATGTACAAGAATATCCTTGGATAGCTAGAAATAATAATAATTAAAAAGCATAATGGAATAAAGTCTCATTAATAAACTTAATTTTAAGGTATCATCTGGCTTTTCTGACACTCTAATGATGAAAGATGTGAGACTCAAGCATTACAGATACACAGATGTCTGTCACAAGTAAATGCAATTATTACTATTATTATTAATATGTCTTACATCTAGAGGCTCTGAGATAGGAATCCTAGTCATTGTGCACACAGCCAGACACATTGCTCAGTTTGCCTCATAAGTACAGAAGAAAGGTAAATAGATACCACAAAAAAAAAAAAAAAAAAGGCAAGGCACACAACAGGATGAAGCTTGGGCTTTCAGAGGAGCCTCTTTCAGAGAAACCTTAAGTATCCTTGAATTCTAAAAGGGGAATGAGGGCTTAACTCTTTGACCCCTTTGGAAACCTCAGCCTGACGGACTAGTCTGTGGTCATACGGGAAGCCCTTGGACAGGGCAAAACTTGTCCAGAAACAGCAATGACACCCAAATCTCTCAGTGCTTTTGCACAGAAATAGTGTTTCTTCATACAAATAACTGTGTTTGGGGTCATGTCTGGCTTAGATCAAGGAGCGATGAGTAAATATCTGTCCTAGTTACGACCACAACCACGAATTTTAAGGGTTAGTCATCCCTGAGACCTGGAGTGGCTCATTCACATGAGACAGGAATATTTCATTCAGTCCTGCATCCCTAGAAGGCTGGCACTCCTGAGCAATGAAGCTCCTTTTTCCTTTCTTTGCTTTCTCGGTGAGTGATCTCGACTGCATCTGCACCCAAACAGAGGTGCGATATCTCACAAAGGGGTGCACTGCACGCTTCTGCCGGCGTTCCTCGGCTGCGCCTTGTCTGTAGGGCAGAGGCTTAGCCTCTAAGATTTGTTGGCAGCCTCCTGCTCTTTGTTCTTCAGAATGTGAAAATAGTGTAAATAGCAGCATCTGCAATTGCTCCTGCTGCTCTGACTGCAAGCCAAGCCAGATCCCCCTCCCCTCAGAGAGCGGTCCACATGCCGCACGCAGGACTGGGCTGGGGAGGAATTATTTGCGGTGAGAGTGCAGCCTCAGGAGTGCCGTGAAGAATACGGGCCATCAGGCAGGGAGGCAGATAGACTGCCTCCGAGTTCGGCTATTCCCAAATGAAATTTAAAAAAAATCTCTTCCCTACATCATGACCCTTATATATTTTGTTAGGATTTTTTTGTGACTAAATCTATCTTGCTACCAAAAATGTTTTAAAGAAAGGGAGAAAATAATTCACTCAGTTTCTCTTGTGCAAGGAGAGATTTGTTCCAAGAGCAACCAACCTTCCTGTCGTGACCCTAGACCTTCCCGTCCACATTCTCACACTGAAACCATCATCACAGGACAGAGATTTCAGCAGTTGGGTTCACTCTTTTTCTGTTTATGTAGTGGATTTAAGCATTTTTAAGTGTGCGTGTAGAAACTAAATTTTAGGAATGCTGAAAAACTAGTAGCTTTTTTTTTCTTTTTTACTTATATCTACATATGCATATCTGCATACTATATACATATATATATATCTGCCGCAGTAGATTTTTTTACTCTCCAGCTCAGGTTGAAAAGAGACTTAAGTCCTTGTTCAGGTGAAAATAACTTAAAAATACTTGTTTGTCCTTTTGAAATTAGCAAAAATAATGAAACCATGGGCAGACAGAAACATATTCGTCTGCGGTTTTCAAGAAGAGAAGCTGACAAAGAGCCCTGGAGTAGAAAGCATGCCCTAGAGAGCTACTGTTGATGGAAGGGTTCTGCCAGCTTTTTTCCAACAGCACTATCAGGCAGTGCCACCCCAAAACAAACCATTCTCATGCACAAAACTGTCATAGCAAGGTCAGTGACAAGGATGAATCGAGTCAAAGTATCTTGTAGGCAGGCAGCTGGCTGGACCCAGAGGTAGCTGATGGCAAGATTAAAGCCTTAAACCTTCTCTCCCAACCCCACAGAAATACTAGAGAAAGACAAAAAAAATTTGCTGGGGGTACACATGGACAGAAGGATAATTTTTGTGTGCGCTAAGTTGTGATTTTACACCTTTTTTTTCTTACTTTATCTAACTACTGCAATTTTCCTTCTCTCTCCTGTACGCTTCAGGAGACAGATTGGCCGTAAAGCCGAGTTTGCAGAAGGATTTAAGTTCTGCCTTGGCTGCATGGCAGCTGTCCTGAGCTGATGCTTCATCATGAAGTTCTTATTTTGCACTTTAAGCAAAGCATTCATTATCTTTCTAAATTTTGTTTCCAATCTCTTCTCCTTTCCCTCTTAATAGTCTTTCCCCCTCGAAAACAGCAGCTACAGTCCCACCTCGCTTCAGAGACCTGTGTCTCATTGTAAGCCCACCTTAACATCAAGATTCACAGCTTCCAACTGCATTACTCTCCTGTATTTTTTTTATTTGTATCATTCCAACACATGCCAGCCTCTAGCGCATAAAATGCTTGGCTCAGAGCAACAGACGTATACAGCTGCACTGTAATTGTATAAAAAAAGCACACTAATAACTCTTCAGTGCATTCAAAACCTCTGCTCATTGCAGGAGACTGGGCAGATTGGCACATGGTGCATAGGCGCAGATTACACAGTGCTTAACGGAGAAAACGGGAGTGCTGTGTAGCCCAAATACACTCACTTTAAATTCAAGAGAATGAGGTTTTTTTTCTTCTTCCCAACAAGTGAATTCTAACCAAACATCACTAGAATATTTGTGGAAAACCAAGCGTGAAGTATGTCAACACCGAGGGCTGCAGTGGGAACCTAGGTCTAAGAGATACGTTTTTTTAGGAAGAGGGAAGAAATACCCTACGGGAGAAGTGGCCAATCTAAACAGCTCAGATTTTTAATGCCAATTGCTCATCCATGAGATGCAGACCAATCGTTACTTCTAGAAATTATCCAGCCAGTAGCTTTGAATAGTGAGTTCATTTTGAGGAAATTGTGAACTGCTCCTCGGGACTTCAAGAATATAAAAGGGAGCAAAATGCATTAGAAAGATTGCTTCCTACAAATTATCCACCTAAGTGTCTTCCTATGTGCAATAGGAAGATAGTTTTAAATGTAAAATCTCCGCGGAGTATCCAAGAAGGCATTCTGTGGTTTACTTGAGTGAAAAACTGAAAGTCGCATGGGAAAGCAGACTTCTTATTTTGTGCAAAGATTGTCCCATTCGCAGTACAGTACTAACGCTCACAAAAGCAGGCAGAACGGCACATGCTGTGAGCAGACCACTCTGGCTTAAAAGCTTTGGTTCAGGAAAGTCACTTTATTGAGGAAAAAGGAACATAAGCTCTTGCCTAACTACGAGTGTTCGAACTGCCTTCTTAAATCAGGACAGACTGGAGCACACACTTAAGTGGTTTCCCACGTGAAGGAATTACATCTCCAATAATTTTATGAATTAATTTTGAACCTAATCTAGGGAAACAGGGCTGTGCCCCCTCCTCTGCATATGCACTCCTCTCTCAGCCACACGTGGGCATTTGTCATGGGCCATCCATTTAGTGATCATTTGACCCCCCTGGGCCACTGCTGGTCTCCCCAAAGGACCAAGTTGGGACTGGTCACCTCATGGGCTGATTCCCTGGCTGCAGACTGTGAATGCACTGAAGGGGCCAGCAGATCAGCAAGCCATAACCTCCCCTGCAAACTGCAGGGGGCTGAGCTAGGGGAGAATTTTGGAAAAATACATAACGGTCCTTCTAGAGCTGTAATGGTAGCCTTGCTTTTCCCATGTGCTGTTGAGTTGGAGAGACAGAGAAACCTCTGGACTGTTTGGTCCAATATCTACCGACGTAAAAAGGACCCTTGGAGACAACTGAGGCGTATATAGCTGCGATGGATCTTTTCTTTCATTAGCCTGAAGGCGGGGAAGTGCAGATATACTGATGTCACCTAAGGAGGTTCAGCTGCAAGAAAGGAGCAAATTTGCTACAGATACCTAATGAAGAACAGAGCATGTAAGAAAATAAATAGTCCATATATATACACACACATGCTCTAAACACCTTTTTGTCTCTATTGATGGTAAGCACACTGTCTGAGAATATAATTTCCTGTAGCTTTTGTTTTTCTGTAACATTTTCAAACATTTAGGTCACAGTCTGGAAACGAACCTGACAGACAGCACTCTTGAGCGATATCGGCTTGCCACTGACTTCGTGCACCGTCAAAAAGCATAGCCTGCTCCATCTTCTACCCTGGCACGTGACTTCAAAAAAATCCAACAAGCTTTTCTCATTACACTTATTAAATTGCAGCATGGCTTGTTATTAACTGACCGAGGTAAAACAAAACCCTCTCACTGTAAAACATAATTATTTAAGCTAAAGTGCTGAGGAGTTAAAATATCATGTTATAGCATATAATCTACGCTAAAATGAAAGAGAGAAACATCTCCTTTGGTACTGAATTCAGTGCATTTGTTATGACCAGAAAAGTGAGAGTTGAGATGAACGCAGGAGATTGGTGCTGGGTCTATCGGTCACCGACTGCCTATGGAAACTGCAGATCAACCAGCTACAGCAACTAGGAAAGCCTTCCAGGGGACAGGGCCATGCCCATGGCTAATCACAGAGCAAATCAAAATGTTTACCTTCTATGTAGAAGCAGCTCAGTAAGATTTGCTTCACGTATGTCCCCGAAGCTTTCTGTGACCTGCTGGGTTTCCTGCAGTCCCTTTCCTTCTCGAGCAGTTTCTGGTTTCCCGGTGTGGCGGGGGAAAGGGTTTCCTGTTAGTAAATAATTCATCTATCATACTGATATCTTAGATTCGTGAAGTAACTTTTCTTCACCAAAAAGCATTACAAATGACAGGCTCGTTCGTCCCTCTGATTTCTGCCATGGAAGGGAAAGCTAGTTCAAATAGTCCAGAAACCTGTCAGCGGAGAAGGGAGGTGATCACGGCGCTGTCACCATCCCCTTTGCCTGGAGCTCGAAGGACAGCTGCATGTGTGAATCCTGCCTGACTGGAGGTCTGCTGAGATTTGAGGCTGGGAAGGAGCTCAAGTGAAATATGTGTCCTGGGCAGCCACCAACCCAGGAGGACCAACATTATATGTGGCACAAATGTCTGATAAATCCACACGGGAATACGCAGGGAAGTAATGACCTGGCTTAATCAATAGCAGCTGCTAGATTCACTTTTATGCTCTTGTATCTCATAAGGGCATGAGGTGTTTTGGCGTGCAACGGGTCCTGCAGCGTCTGTGGCAAGCAGTGTAGTTTGGGGGAAACACTGTAAAAGGTCTCGGCCCCCTCCATAGGTGTCAATATTCTGCGGGGTGTTACGGGAGTCTCCTAACTTTGGCGACCTCATAAATTTTTGTATCTGAGGTGTAGGTGCCTGGGGTTAAATCCACGAGTGAGTACTGATGAGCGTTGCACAGCTTCACCTTTATGCACCTTGTGAGCAAGGCAGAATCCAAAACCCTCAATTATGCATCCAGGCTTCCCTTCAAAATCAGAGAAGTCTGGTGCCTGAGAGCAGCTTGTCACCAGCCAACATGTCGAGCCAGGAGCCAGTAGGAAATGGTTTATCCGGTTACTCTGTAAGGATTAATTAGCATGGGGACAAGTCCCGGGGTCTCCTTTTATCCCACCAAATGCTTTAACCAAGGGTTAGAGAGTCACTGATTTATTTTTTTTTCCCCTTGCTTTGTTTACTCATTGTCCTTTCCCTTTCTTTTGGCAGGGAATGCCCACTCCCTGGGCAGGCCCCCTCTGCAGGGAAGGGATATGAACCGGAGTCCACCCAGGCACAGTACGGGTCCGTGAGGGTGTGCTCCAGCCTCCAAGCTGGCGGACAGACAGACCTCTGCTTGCAGGAGAGCAGAGGGAGGAGAAACATCTCCTTTTCCTGGGGGCTCTGTGTGCAGAGAGATATATTGAGCACATGCAGAATGTGCACCGAAACAATAAAACATTTCCACAGAAGCTATCTATCATAGCTTGAAGATATGTTCTAACAAAAACTCGCTTTCAGAAAGCTGGTAGGGTCTCACTTGGCACTAGTGGTGTAACAGGAAATTTGGAAGTCTCATCTCCCTTTCCTTCTTTTCTTCCTGCAGGATGTCTGTACAGCCATAAAGGACACCAATAGGGTTTATTTTTCCTGACTTGTCACTGCCCCATGAAAGGAAATTTTCTCTTTCAGCTTTTCCTGTGTTTGAGACGTTGTTACTTGCCTTCCAACGCTGCTCTTGGCATTGAAAGAGGATTACTCCAGTGGGTCCTGCTTGTGACAGAAAGGAGCTTGACAATAAACACAGGAAAATGGCATCCTAAGCAGAGGGGATTTCATTGTGATCGTGTGTCTACACTGACAACATTCACTGTCACAATCCTTCCCCAGTCCAGCTCTTTTACTTACATAGCACAAGGCACGGGGTTTCATTTTATCCCAAAGCTGTACAACCCACAGCTTCTAAGAAACTTCTGTTTGCAGTTAGGGAAAGGTAAAATTAAAACCTGTCCAATGGAACGTGTGCACATGAACACCACGGACCTACACACACCTCTTCCACATCAGAGTTTTTACACACATGTATTTACTAAGCTGCACTGGGACCAAGACCCGCTGTTGTAGGCACTGCAGAGACTCAGAGAAGAGCATCCCTTCCTCCATGGAGCTGAGAGCTGTGCCTGCCACCACTCCGTGAGCATTGTGGAGCTCCAGGACGCAGCTGGACTTCGGGAAGGCTGAGGGAAGGGCAAGGGAACAAGGCACCCTGCGCATGTCTAGGCGTTTGATAAGAAGTCATCCGTGTGATGGAATGACCTACAAGTTCAGTTGAAACCAGCGACGCTTTCTCCCCAGAGTAACTGATTCCCCCATGAAGCTGCAACAGCAATGGATCTTCTTTCAGCACAGACCTCTCTAAATGTTGGCAGTATTAATACTGCGGCTTCAGAGTATCTGGGAATATTCGCGATGGGACGGAAGTATGAAATCTGTCAAAGTAACGTCTGGTGCATCCGGAACACTCACGTGTGAGCACCAAAATTACACTGTCCCCTACTCATTTTTTTTTCTTTTTTTTCAGTAGAGGAAGATCATCCAGAATCAACCCAGTAAAAAAGAATTGTCATAAAATCTCACACCATTGACTTGTAAATGGAATCGAATCTGTGGAGTCTACATAATGATCCTATCAAAAAGGGAAGGAGCTATCACATTCATATAACAGATGAGATATGAAATGACTACTATGGCAGATGAACACCCCAGAGGTATTTTGCTTTATTCTACTCACTGCGTTTATGTCTCCAGTTTCTCTAATTTTAGTTATTTTTTCCTCAAGACAAGAACAGAAAGACTTTCTTTTCTTTCTTTTTTCCCCTTTTTTTTTGACAAATAACCTCATACAGAAGTCAATAATATAAATACTTATGTTCCCAAGGTCAGTGCTGGGGCTTTATTAAAACTGGTTTTTCACTATGTATTCTTCTGCTGTTGCTTTTGCTGTTGCCGCTAGAAACCTTCCAGTCATTTCCCCTTCCCTATAACCATCATTTGGGTTGCCGAGGAGTTAAAGTACTTGCATCAGACAGGGGCCAAGCAGTGACAGGCTCACCTTTCTCACTAAAGAAATTGCCCTGCTTAGGAAAATCAGATGCAAAGCCCTCTTCCCTCCCCTTCTAACCCTCACACATTCCTTTGCATCTCTTCCCTCCATCCCTTTCCCCCTTCTCCCCCAGCCCCCTCTACTCAGCATTTTGATTAGTGACTACTTAAAATAATCAGAACAGCCACTTAACTGGGAGTCTCACACTTGCACCTGAAGCTAAAACACAGTGTCATAAAAATGAAAAGTCATCAGAATCGCAAAGACTGCCGTTTGCATGCAGCTGCCAGGAGGATATATTCGTACGGCGTGGACTGTGCAGTGCAGCTGTTAGTCAGCACGGGCTGGGTTAGCACACAGACCCTTCTATCACTGCCCTCCAGGGATTCACACCCTGGGTTTAATTAGGGTTTGAGCCTGGTTCTGCTTCAGAGAGGCTGAGTTAAGTGCAGCCCCAGCGTATTGCACCGGACAACCTCTGTCTATGTGGAACACACTCCTGCTGCGGCACACACAACACGCGTGCACACCCCACACATGCCTTCTCCTACCCCTTTTTATAAATTATTGGCAACACTACAGCGCACAAGCTAGACGGTACTGGTTAAACTATGTGCTTTGGACTTATTAACCATCACCGGCCCCGGGGAATTAAATGAGCCAGGGCTCATTCCTAGGAAGTGTTGTTGGCACTCCCTAATTGTATAGAACAATATAATCCAACGTGATGTAATGAAGATCTATGGAGAAAAACATCCTTTTCCTTTGAAGAGAACGCCAATGTATTTTAATTTTTATTTCACTCACTGACAGGTCGAGAGATGAAGAGTGCAATGTGATCTTCCACTATATTCTGTGTACCATGTGAGTCCTACACACATGTATGTCCTGCATAAAAATGTGTCAGTAAACAAGGTAAAGATGGGAGGACAGAAAAAGAGAAGAAGAAATTCATAATTAAAACCGGTGCTAAACCAATCCTTCATGCCTCTCTCCCATTTCACAAAGAAGGAGATGTCCCATGCTGTGCCCAGGGCGTAGATAGCAGCCTTTAAATTACAGACCGGTACAGAAAGTGAGGTGCAGTTAACCCTGATGTTATTTAAACTTTTTCATTCTCTTTAATTGTTTTTGTTTGAAAAGGCCCGAAGGAAGATTGTGAAATGTTTATTAACTACCTGAAAGAGCAGTTGTCTCCTATGTGAATGCATATTCAGAAACTATCCCAAAGTCCCCTGGACTTGTCATTGATTTCAGTGGGCTTGGATAAGACCTTTAGGCAGTTGTCTAAAAGGAGCAGTTTTATGAATTTTATAATTTTTGCTTAGATTAGTGATTGAACAGAGACAAAGTAGAAAAGCCTTGCAAAGTAGGAACAAACACAGTGACTTCTGTTATTATAATTTGGTTCCTTTGTGCTAGTTTCGTCCCTCCTTCCTCAGTATGCCTTTAGTGCAAGAGAGAGGGATGCAGGCTTTGTACAGGGCAGTGCACGGTACAGCAGCAAAATGGGGACAGAAAACAGACAAAACGCATGTCACCAAGGACAGAACTGAGCATGGGGTTACAATAAAGGGTAGCTTACATGGCTTTTGTAGACTGAGTCATATAGAAAGATTTGCTTCCTTTGTCCCCTTTCTCGTATTAGCCACTGTTACCTGTCTGGTTTAGCTGAACCTTAAATCTTGTGCTTTTCAGTGGGTCTCCTTGTTACCCGTGTCCCTGTGTGAGCCTCGTTCAGGAATAACACAGAGAGGAAAGCAGAAAAATGGTAGATTTGAGGGGGTATGCTGGAGAGAAAAGACTAGAAGGGAAGAAGGTATGAGATGGCCAAGTACGACCAAGGGAAAATCATGGAAATGTTTGCTTGTTTGAAAGCTAGATCCAAGAATTCCCCACATCTCCACCTTGCACAGGAGACCTCCTGGAGCCCTTTCCAAAGGGCTGATCGGCCGCCTCCCAAGCCCGCACCAGCCAAGCTGACAGCTGCTGGGCAGCAGGTGGTGGCCGTGCCCCTTCCAGCCCTCTGCAAGTAGAGGGAAACCCATCCTGTCTGCCACCACGACAGGGCTCCAAGGGCAGTGGAACCTGTTGAGCTCTGGGAGACTTGTTGAACTTTATTGTCATTTAAATATATATTGTTCTGCACATGTAGTATTTTATTTCTACACCTGGTTATTTACTGTTATTGAAGTCCATAATTAGGCACCTTTAAAAACCATTTTTAGAAGACCCCATGCACATGAATAGCTCTGAAGAACCAAGTACACCTTGTCCCCTCGGTGTGAGAGGGGGAGCCCGGGCAGGCGAGGACCCTCTGCACAGGCGCTGGAGGTCTGCTCAGGCAGTGTGTACTGCTGCATGAGACAGAGGTTTGCACCCACCTTCCTCCTGGTCTCAGATGCCGGCAGGTGTTGGTGCCTGCCCCAGTCCTCAGTGACGATGGGGGGTTACTGCCCTTTATTTAAACAGGCAACTGGACCTTCTTGAGTCTATCTGATAACCTTCAATATTTGTTTGACTATTTCACACTGATGAAAAACAAATCTCTTCCTTTTCCTTCATTGGAAGATGCATACTAGTTTAATATGCATTGCAAGGTATTTTTCCAGCCATAAAAGATCAAATTCTTCACTGGCCTGTACCTTGCCACCACTCTGCAGCCACAGAGGTTGATGATTTTACTCAGCATAGAGGAGGTAAGAACTTGGTCCCATATAGTCATTAGCTCAGGTCCCTTCCTCATATAGCTTTCATACATAAGCCTATATGGAAATACCAGGAGACTCCTGGTTTGGGTTTTTACAAGTGGAAGGACCCCCAAAAAGGGTGAGAAAAAGGTCTGACAAAAAACCTGACTCTGGCTCTTCACAAGGAGAAATTTACCATTTGTTTCCCAACCATCGTGATGTGGGCTGCAGGTTCCTCCGTTTGACATGCCGACGATGTCTCCAAGCACGCTGTTCTGAGCAGAACTGCCTCATCTTAGCTCGTTCAGATGTCCTTCCCACGATCAAAAGAACGAGTGTACCACCTGAGGTCTCCAGCCTTCCTGCCTCTCGGCCAGCCGCGCAGCAGCGATGCACAGCCTGTGGCAGAGGACAGTGGCGACTGTGCAAACGGAGGCGGAGGGGAAGAGTGGGGTGGGAGAACAGAGTCTGATATATTTTGTCACCTTGCAAGTGTCGCTATGTTCTTTCCCTTCGGCTGTTGTATGGCTCTAACCCACTTCCCATCGTCCAGACCCAAGTAACATTTTCTTTCCTTGACTGAATATAACCTGCCGGTAAAAATTCAGGGAGCCACCCACTCACAAGTCATCCCCTCACACTGGGTTTTCAGTGCTCCTTATGGGATTGCTTTGGAGAAGTCTTTCTTGCAGCCTGACATCGAAAAGCACTTTGCTCGTCGGAGAGGTTCATCAGGGCAGGTCTTAGCGGTAGTGTTTTCCTGCGGAGGAAGAACTGCATCACAGCTAACAATGAGCACTTCTTCAAGAGCTAATTGAAGATAGAATGTATAACACCATCTGTAACCAGCCATCTGGTGATTCCCAATAACACTGCCTTCCACACCACGAGGAGGGGAGGAATTTAGAGAACAGCAATCCAGTCTGAACAATCTGATCCGGGTAAAGCGCCAGCCCCTCTTTGCCACCTCCTCAGCCATTATCAGTATTCAAACTCTGTGAAACCACAGTTCTTGCGAGGGTTTAAAAATGCTGTCGGGCTATGAATAATAATGAGAATAATAATCAGAAATGTATTTATTAGTTACCTTTGAACTTTCAGACTCCAGCCAGACAAGATTCAGGAAACTAAAATCCCGGGAGAGCCTTTTTTCACGGAAATGGCAGACGGGTTTTGCATTCCCAGGGGACAGTACTAGCAGAGATAAGTATCTGAAGTTGGGAATGATTATCTGAGTTGAACTTCCAAACCTTTTGCAGTTTGCCATCATTCCCTGTTGCTTTCTCTTACTAATACATGAAGGAACTGTAAATTAATGACCACCAAACTGTCAGTTGTGAATCAACAATATATTTTATTTGCAGGAATGCAGAACCAAAACAAATCCCCCTCGAACGCCAGTGGTTTCTGATATGTTCTCCTAATATAAAAACATCTGACATTATTTTTGCCACATATCATTAGTGAAATTTGAACCTGTGCTGAATTCTCAAGCAGCCTTTTCTTTAAACTGTCAGAGAATTTTAGCAACTGCATTCAGTACCCTCGCAAATACAGTCAGAGAATGGCAATATGGACAGACCACTTTTAGCAACACAAATGGCACCAGCTATAATAAATATGAGGAGTGATTCCCAAACCGAAGACTGGCAAATAGTTACCCAGCTGCTACAGAAATAGCAAGATAGATTTTTTTTTTTAAAGAAAAGAAATTAAATGAAATGGATATTAGCTGGAAACATCTGTGTTCACCACAGAGCAAAATGCATATTCAGCAGCCAGTTTATTGGCTCTTTAGAGGATGTGAATGGTGCATTGTAAATAATGACACGCCTGTAATAAATTCCCAGTAAAAAAGAGAGGGGGACTGAGCCTGTTCCTCCCACAATTCACATTTCTGGGTCCCTGCTGTGAGTGATGATTCACAGCAGTCACAAATTCCTGTTTTCAAAATGCTATTGTATACTCCAGGGCTTTCATTAAGTTTTACACTAGCAAGGGAAATTTAAAACTTGAGAGAGAGAGAGGGAGGCTCTGTGGTGACATTCATTTAACACTCACTGTGCTGCACTGATAGATGTGATAGGAGAGTGTGTGTCAGAAATCAGCCTGTGTTGGTTTCTTTACATGTAAAGAACGGTGCATGAAACCCTGACAGCGTATAAGAAACAATTCAAAAACCACCAAAATTGTGACTTGACAGCTTTTGTGTTTTGGAGGTGGATAAAATATTGCATAAATGTATTGGGCTTCAGCATTTAATTTGTGCTCCTGCGGGACAGGCAGCTGTCTTAATTTCCTTCCTGACGCAAGTACATCAGGTCGGTGAGTGTTCTGTATAAAAGATGTTCTGCTCCAGCCTCGCTGTTCCAGAATCGAGCTGGCTGCAAAGAAAGATCTCACTGCAGAGAATATCCCTTTTCCTGTCAAAGCTGGGTATGGAGATGTGCAGATGAATTTTCCTACCCTGCCCAGGGAATTCCTAGAACATCATTCTGGTGCATGGCGTTCCAGCATGCTCCCTCCACTGGGCCTTTCACCTCCAGGACATGGTTTTATATTCAGTCGACATCATTTCAGCCAAACGGTTGTTCTACAGCTGCAAAGCACACTAATGAGATGAGTTTTTGGCAGACTCGCAAAGTTCTCTGTGCCCAGAGTTACACATGTTGTACACACTCTGCTGGCTACCTCTGGTTGCACTTAAGGAGGCACTGTAAGATTTTTTTTTTTAGTGGAGAATATATTGCCCGGTAGCTAAAATGTAATACAAGCTTCTTCTCACACTAGAAAATTTGCCATACCCCATCCATTTAGAAGGGAGGCATCTTTATTCTCAGCTAAATTAAGGGCAGATTTTCCAAGAACCAGGGCCAAATTCTGCTCCACTTTTTTTTTTTTTTAATTCCAGTCAAATTTCATCTTTTCATTTGGATTTCTCAAGCAAAGATAAAATGACTGCATCTTTCATTTGGCTGTAGTATGTTTCTCTGTTGTTTTTCAGTTTTTTTCCCTGAAATTTAAAACCTTCTGTCATAATTTTTGTCTATATTTACTGAGTTCAGAGTTTCACGTTGAGAGCTGCACCCTACACATGTGTGAAGACATAGATACGAAGTAAGTCACAGGAGCATGAAATAAAATTATTTCAGATTCTGCCTAATAAAAGCCTGTAACACTTAATCAGCATCACAGTCTTATTAATTTCAGGGTAATTTTAAGACAGAACCTGTGAAATTTTCTCCATTTTCCACTCTGAACCAGAGATTGGTGCAGATCTTCGAAACAGACCCATTACATTTAATGAAAACACGAACAAAAACGAAAATGTGGTTGCTTTTCTCTCTGCTACCCTTTGCATTTTTCATTCTCTCAAAAAGTGGGTAAAACACGGTTATTGGTTGTGTCTGAGTTTAGCTTTAAAAATAATATGTATAAAGGGGGAAGATGCTTGAAATGTTAAGTAGTCAACTAAGGGTACTTCATTAATTTGCTTTATTGAGGAGCTGGAGCAGGGAAGATGACTACTCTGAAAGCAGCAGCACTTACATGATCAGCTCCCAGCTCCACATTTCCTTCCTTCACCGTGGAGATCTCCCTGAGGCTCTCCAGCCCCGCACCACATCACTCCCTCCGCACCTCGTCCCACCCAGAGCCAGCTTTTTGGGAGGCAGGGCTGCAGGATTTGCAGCTCCATACCAGTTATTTGATTTTCCGGGGAGCACCACTTCATCCTTCTCAGAAGCTGCTGCCTGCCCGCCAGCTGCTGTTCTGGGGAGCGGCGTTGGTACGGTATGTGGGGAAGAATCCAACCCTGCGTGCTCTTAGAGAAGGTCCTGGTTCTGGTTCTTCTCTTGCTTTTCTCCCACCTCCACCGAGGAACTGTAGCTATTCAACCTGATTGCCTCCACCTGCTGCAGGCAGGGAGAGCGATGTTGTTTCTCTCCAGGGCAGGAGGGATTGCAGGGTGGGAAGGTGCTGCTGCCAGCGTGTCACTGCCCCGGCTCCTCCGGTTGTGTCCTGCTCGTGTGACAGAAGCGCAGCGGGGAACCGAGACTCTAACGCTGTGACCACCTGAAGTAACAAGGACAGGGAGAACAGACAGGTTTGCTCCTGCAACACGGTGATTCTCTCGGGATTTTTTACTTCTTTTGTTTCTGAGGCGGATGACATGAATTTCCAAAATAAGTTGGGGTGAAACGCCAAGCTCACTGGCAGAAGATATGTAAAGAGATTTGGGTACATCTGCTGATAGTATTTATTCTCCAAAATAATATTCAAACTGAGACACTTTTTTAAGAAAGAGAGCTTTTGCTTTGGAAGACCCCTAAGGTAGAATAAAGGAAACTGCTCATTGTCCTTTATATCCTGGAAAAGATTGACAGGTATGTGTTTGGTGGTACTCAGAGATTTATAATAAAAATCACCAAAACTGACTTCTTCTTAAACTTCAGGATTTGTAAGAGGCGCTTTGTTTTATCTCTGAATTTTGATAGGCGGCTCTCTTCTTACATACCGTGATAATTAGGTTCGTCTGAAACTCTCAAAGCTGCAGAGCTCTGATTTTAATGTGGTGGTTGGTGGGAGAAGACTTTCACTTGTGAACTGTGCTGATCTGACAAACCCCAAGTCTTTAATGCCGTGGTATAGTCCAAAACATATTTTCTTCATTTTTGTGATATTAGGAGCTGATGCAGGTCCAGTTGGGAAAGAGCATCACTGCAAGTTAAGAAGTGAAAACTGGATTTGACAGAGCAAGAGTTGTTTGCTAATTTAGCAGATAATTTTCTTGCACAGGCAGTGCAAAGCAAGTACACGTGTGCGTTAAGAACCTGAAACGAATTAATGTTCCTTCCTTCAGATCCTAAGCACTGTCTATATGCTCATTTTAGGCTAAACCATTTTAAACCATACAGTTTTTAAGAAGCTGCTCAATGCAATAAAGATGTTTTGCAGTATTTATTTTAAAATATTATTGGATTATATTTCATATAAATAATTCATGTATTTTCTCCCAATTCTAGGAATTTTTTTTTCCCTATCTCAAGGTGACTTTGAGCCTCATCACTTTACAGCAGACTTCAGAGGTTTTCATCACCCTGTTTGCAAGTACCACTTCAGCGGTTAATCACATCAGGGACAGCTGTCTCTGGGGTGCCCTTTTTGATACTAGGATGGAAAAAAGCCTTTACGGACCCTTCCTTTGGGGCTCCAAGCACAAAATCAGCCACTGACATATGCCCTGCAGAGAGGGGAAGCCAGCAGAATGATATCACAGCTATTAAATGGGTTCAACTATTTTTGTCTTTTTTTTTTCCTATTCCAATAAATTTTTTGGAACCTGCCCCACTGTCATTGATTCTACCCCAAGAGAAGGAAGCAGAAAATCAGTCACTGTGAGAGTCTGAAGCATTGCACAGCAAACTGCTTCCACCTCCCAGGAGAAACTGAAATATGTTCCCAAATAG
Source organism: Syrrhaptes paradoxus (assembly GCA_013400615.1). Taxonomy (NCBI): domain Eukaryota; kingdom Metazoa; phylum Chordata; class Aves; order Pterocliformes; family Pteroclidae; genus Syrrhaptes; species Syrrhaptes paradoxus. The sequence goes on from VZTO01018820.1 coordinate 36,284, forward strand.
AGGACTTTGAAACTTTTCTCTAAATTGCAAGAATGTGAATTATTCCTGTTAGAGACAGAGCACGAGAGAGAAGTGGAAAGAGTAGCTGCAGTTTCTCATCCCTCCCCTTCACCACTTATCAACATGTAAACTTTGTTTTCTCAGGAGTAATGATTTTACAGCCACTAGGGACAATAGGAAATGTCAGATAAGAGACTCATTACACATCAAAACAGCCCAGCCTGGCAAGACTGGAACAAAAATCAGGAAGAACAAGTGGAATTTTATATGGTTATGTTTTGTTTCAAAGTGGCCACTAAACAATAATATAATGTGTTGGATTTTTATTTAAGCCCTGTGCTTATAGTGCTCTTTTTTTGCTCTTTGTATCACAACTGAAGGTTGGCTGAAAAGAGAACTCTACGTTCAATGCTGCCTTCTCATTTTTTAACTTTGGGGGAGAAATTTAGAAGCAGAAGAAAGTTCAGGTCTAAATTTTGTGTCTCCTACTTATCTCTCGCTGCGTTCCACCACTCGTTGCAAAAGCAGGTCGCTGGCAACACGTATGTGGAGCTTTCAGCTACTGTGTAATGGGTTTGGGCACAGGCCACGGTGGTGACGACCTGTGCGAAGCGGACACCTGTTAGGAAACCTCATGGTTTTGCAAAGAGCTCGTGATAAATGTTGTCAGTTGAACAGTCAAGCTCTACAGGCCATGAATTTGTGATGGGTTTCTTACTTGTGACTATTTGCGCTGGGATATATAGATTGTGAAATGAAATCCAGATGATGGCCAAATTCTTGTTTCTGCTCTGCAACATTGCGAGTCACACAAATAGTCTGAAAAAGGTCCCAGAGCTGTGGTCTGTAAAGGAGCTTACATCAACAATATCGACTGAGAGCACTTTTTGCAGGTCACTAGTCTATGTAAACTAAAACCTTACCTGGGACTCTCAACTAAACTAAAGAACTCACTTTGTAAGTGTGATCCCAATAGCTTTGTTTTAACAATTCAGAAAGAAATTTTAGGAAGAGAGTTTAGAAGGTTATGTACAGAAGTTAAGTCTGTCAATTTAGCCTGGTAAAATTAATTGATGGGAGAGGGAAGGTTGCATAAACATTGTTAAAGCAGAAGTTTACTGTTGCTATAAAATTTCTCGGTGGGTAAGGTCATCCTATCAGTGCAAATCCCAAAACCCACAACCTTCTTCTGATGGTACTAGTTGCGTATTAGTTTAATATCATAATACTCACATGCTTTTGGAAATGAGATAAACAGTAGTTACCACCAGCCTTTTGGAAACTGGAAAACAACCTAAGCAAGAACTCTTCATTTTTATGTTTACCCCACAATACTAAAACTAGTCAGAAAATCCTTACTTGAAGCAGCCGTGATCTCCTGTATTTCTAGATGATTTTATGTTGAGTGTTAGTGAAGAACAGTATTTACTCACTCCAGTGCAGGAGAGGAGGATGAGCTGTGTGTTCTGTGCTATTAATCTTTAGAAATACTGCCCATGAGTTGTGTTTATTTAAAAACACAGCTTTATTAAGTGATATTATTTTGATGGCTGGAATGGAGACGCAGCAGTCTCACTGAAAGCATGATGACAATGTCTCTACAAGATGCCGAAGAGCATCTCTGGATCATGAACACTTGGGACCAGCATGACACTGCTAGACGCAAGCCTTGTCGTAATTTCTCCTCATATCACCCATCCAGTTGTTAGGAGCAAATAAGTTCAGGCTAGTTTATTGTTCCTAAATCGAATCTGTACAAACTGCACGAAAGAGAACTGTCTGAACTTTCATTTTCAAGAGTTCTCCCGTCATTTGGACTGTGCCCGCTCCAGCACACTCCTGTGTGCAGCAGTGGCCATGGCTCTAGGGAGAAGCCTTTGAGTGCAAGTGACCATTTTCAACCACGATGAACCTGCCGCCGTACCATGCAGTTTATCCTGTGTTAATTGCATTTTGTACAAGAGATGCTCTTCTCCTGCTATGGACATTCTGACAGTACAGTATACTAAAATGACTCTGCTGATCCCGTCCAGTCCCTGTTGCCTCTGCTAAGAAGCAAGAAGGAAGTCTCCGTGGTTGTTATACTCCAGCAGCTTTTTCTAACCCCTTCAAGCAATAGGATATTTTTTTTTTTTGTGAAAGTGGCCTAGCCTGCATTCCCCACTTACCCATGTACTCACACTCTTCACTACGTGTTAGTCTCGTGCCTGCTGGCCCACGCAGGTATCAGAAAGCACCTCATGCTTCCAGCATGTGGACAGCAAACTCCCCACCTCCCAGCTCCCCCTCAGAGATCCACATGAATTCTGAGTCGCTGTTTGTCGTCAGGGACCTCGTGGGCATTTTGTAGAACAAGGCTTCAGAAGCAGGTAGTCTTTGCACTTTCAGATTCAGTTTCAAATAACTAGCTGAGGAGGAAACAACTGTCAGCAGCTCTAAAGTGGGGAGAAAAAAGACTGAGAAACATCAGCACAATTTTGGACAATTTCCAAGGAGAAGTGGGACATATGCGTTCTTTGCAAGGTTGGACAAGGTAACCAGGTGTTGCTGCACACTGTATGCAAGCTGGTTTCCAGATCTGATGATCACAGGAATGTAAATGGTTAGGAAGCATTTGTGCCTAAGATTGATGTCCTCGCTGGTTTTCACATCCATGTAAAGCAACACAGACCGGCAGGACTCTGACCATCGGTAGTCTCTCGGTATTCCCAAGGGAACAGAGGCTTTAAGTAGGTTGAAGAAGACCATCTATGAACACAAAGCAGAGTAAGTCCTATATTCTGGCTACAGAAACATCCATCAGTTGGTTAATAATCATCTTTGGCCAAGCTGCAAGGTTGACATTTAAGCTTTACTATTATAAATGTGTCGATTTGTATAAATACATTAAAAAAAATGCACACATGACCACTGCCCCTGTCAAACAGCCACTCCTTGACACTGGGTCTTAGCTCCACAGTGTCCAGCTAGTGCATGTCTTGTAAACGTCAGAGCTCCTTGTTTTTGTAAGATCTTAATGTGGCTTGCTGTCTTCGCAAATCTTAGCTCTCACCTTGTGTGTGTGCTACACCCACCTTTATATTCACACGTGCGCCCACAGAGCTCAGCCAAGCTACTCATCGTGGTAAAATTAAGCAGGTTTGCAAGCGAGGATGGGGTTATTGTCCCGGGGCAGCGGACAGCATACGTAACTGTTCTGTGTGTGCCAGAGAACAAATGCAACAAATAGATTATGCAGGAGGACCTTCCAGGATGTCATATTCCTCAGATCTACTGCTTTTATAGAAAGCCACAACCTAAATGTTCCCCTCAAGTGCCCAGGCATTTGAACGGTCCCGCAACGTTCAGTGGCTCTCAGGGCACGCAAGGAAGATCTCTACACCGTACATTTTTCCTCAGTAGCTCTGGGCTCACCCTTTCGTTGCTATAAATAGAGTTATTTAGTAGAAAGCAAATATATCTGTGCTTTGCATAACAAATGCAAAGGTATGGCTGCTGCTCACTGGATTTTCCAGTCTGAGGAGAAATCCTGACCACCTCACATATAGTCACACCTGTACCTATGCAGGAGCTCTCTGAACCAAGTGGGTCCCCACGTTGGAGGAGGATGGCACATATACATTGTGGTTGATAAGGCAGGGACCAAATTTTTGATGTAGCAGGGTGCAAAAGCAGAGGAAGGGCAAGCAAAGACAGTAAAACAGGAGCGTGTCTTTGAAAGCATTTTCCTACTGCAGAAGAGCCCAATACAAGGGCTTATTCTTTCTCCCCCCAAAATTCCCAATCATGTCACCTGAGTCCTCCTCAGCACCCCAGCTTTTTGTGCACCGAGTGCGACTGCCTTGCTGTGACACCGCAGCAGGCTGTCTTTCATCAGCCCCCTCTGTGATGCCCCTAACACCTTCACTCCAGGGAGTGCTTCCCTGCTTGATGCTGCTTGCAGATTAAAGCTGTTCTAATTTCCCATCCTAAGCCAAATCGATGCATAAGCAAGCTGTCGGATGGTTTCGCCACGAGTGCGGGGCACCATCAGCCTGCTTCCTGCTCCCCCCACCCCAGCACTCACACTGGTGGACATCTGCAAGTCAAATGTGGGGTGGGGGGCAGAGGTGAGGTTAAGAGACATGATAGACAAGGAAGAGTTCCAGGAATATTTTTCTGCCAACTGTATTTTTCAAGCTACTCTCCTGACTCCTCTCTCTGTGTTAGTGTCAGGAGATGACTTGAAAATTAGGGAGTCTTTTTCTAGGATCAGAAAAGTCATCAAGATTCATTGGATCAGAAGAGTCTTTAAGATCCAATGTTTTTCAGAAACAGGCTGAATGAGCTCGGAAAGATTAGATGCCAGTCCAAAAATATTGTGCAATACAATTTATTTTTATATGCCATCCTTCACACAAAGTACCACAAAACACTTCAGAGGGATGGAGAGATAATGCTTTACAGAGTTTGGTACAACAACCCCCAGACAGGCAGAAAAGGAAAATGACATATGGAAATAGAGCAGAGTAAAACGGAAAGCTGGAATTTAAAAGCAGTAAAGATGCAAGTAAGCATCCTCCTCGTTGGGTCCCTGCGAAGGACTGAGGAAGAATCCAGTGACAGGGCAGGGGAACAATAAGTGGGAATTTGTGTTGGCTAGAAAACATGGGAGAAAACTAGGAACGCTTTCACTCAGCAGCTTCCAATAGAAGAAGCAACACACGGGGATACCTGACTTTCGCCATGTAGGCTAAACAACTTTTTACAATCCGATGCTATCGAAAAACCTGTTTGTTTTAACTGCCCATCTGAATTTCACACCTGAAGATCTCTTCCTGCCTCAGAAATGGGTCCATCCATGATACGAGGATTTTATGATGCCTGAACACTTGGGGAACACAGCAATTATTTCAGGGGAGCTGCCAACCAAATGGCACGGAGATGGCTTTACCTGGGGCAACCGGCAGAAACACTGGCATGGACACAAACATGCATGTGCACACACACAGCTTCACCAGCTTCACCCGGGAACCCCTTTAAAAATATGTTACTGGGTTAAAGTTTAACTGTGCTTGATGATTCCGAAGTAAACTGGAGGGCTTGAGGGTATTGGCTTGTTGCAGCGGAGGGAGAAGCAGGTGCTGTGGATGTGGAAGAGTTCCCTTCCCAGAGCATCTCTGTAACCAGCTCTAAGGTGAAAAGGCACGGGTTGCAGATGAGCCAGGAATGGGGAAAAAAAAAATACATATATATATATTTCAAAAATAGGATAAGAATATACTGAATTTATTTTGTGTTGCTGTGATTTTGTCACTGCCGGCATTGGCAGGCTTTTCTGGTTATCACGGACTTGATTATTGTTTCTGAGAGCACACGGATGGCACTGCAGCAAACATGCAGCACAGTCTGCACTGCCCGGATAGAACAGGCGCTGGGCAGCGGGTTATCCTGTTCCTCGTACCACTCACACTTTGCTGCAGGGGTATGTTATTATGGATACTTAATCCACAGATGGGAGGATGGAGAAGTCACCAATGCCGCCACTATTATAGACCAACATCCCGGCAGCCAGTCCCTGGTGACAGGCAGGTGAGATGGTTCTTTAATAAACCTCATCTTTTTCAGGTTTTTTGTTTTGCTTCGTTTTCCTACTCCAGCGAGCAGTGAGCTGCAGCATACCGAACATCAGTGTGAAAATTTGCATGAGTGTTCCCTTCCATACCTGAATGAACCCACTGATTCCAGCTTCCCCATCTCTGGCCAGATTCTGCCACTTTGACCCATGTCTTTTAACCCTTTATGCTAACACCAGGTATTATTCTGAGAGTAACACGTCTACCCAAGTGTTATCTCAGGGGTTTTTTTCTCTTCTTCACAAACCTGCCACCCGATGAGGTATCTGTCTCAACGCCTATCGATGTACATCCAGGATAGTCCCCCCTGTTCACCAAAGAAACTTAGCGACCATCACAGTGCCCCCATTTCTCCCTTTCATTCCCTTTTTTTATCACAACTTGTATCCAAGATGGTCAAGTTAAAAACACACGAAAAGGAGAGGTGATTTTTTTGCTCTTTATCGCTTATGCTTTTAGATAGTTGTTAGTGGAACATTGCTAGAATATTTTCTAATTTATTTCAAGAAACACAGTTAAGACTTCATGAAATAGCACACACAGTATATCCAGGGCATTCTGGACGACCACCAGTGCGAGTTCATGTGACACTCACTAGCAGATATGTACTGTTCCAGTAAGGTCATATATTAAAATGACAAGTTTGGGGTGATGAGTGAGAATTGGGAATTGTTCGTGTGCCTTTTAACTAAGTTGTGATTTGTTTTATTAGCTTTGTATTTAATTTATTTTGCACATTCTCCTGAGCAATTAGCTGCTGTCCCAGTCTCAAAGATGAGGCAGTGTGCTCCTCTTGCTACAGACAGCTCTTGGAAAACTCATGCTGAGAGAGAATTGTGGCCCTGCTCCTTCCCTGCCTCTTTTGCCAGGACTTGAGCAGCAGTGGCAAGAGAGATTAGTGGTCTTAATTATACAAACTCATCTGAATTTAGCTACAGAATGCTGGCTTCCAGGAAGGGAAATAAATTTTTTGAACTGGCTTTACATTGACACACTGCTCCAGTTTAGGTCAGATCCTACTGCCCTTGCCTCTGTCTCTTATATTCAACATTTTGAACCTCGCAGTTCCTGTTCAGCTACTGCATAAGCCTGCAAGTTCCTCCAGCGAAGCATGGACATGGTGTCCCTCTTCCCAAGCCAGAACCAGAACGTGTGAGTCCCAAGCCTGTGGTTACAGCACACAGAGCCAGAGGGAAGAGGGCAGAATTTGCCCAAGGCATTATACGAATGTTCACTCAAACAGGGTGCAAATCCATTTTTCACTGCCAAGGAAGCTCATACTGCGAAGTCCAGAACCAGACACATATCTGCCTCTCACATTCCCTCTCCGTGTTCCACCAGGTGTCCAACACAACCTCCCAAAGCACAGCATACGGGAACAGCAGTGTTCAGCTGAGACATGGACAGCAGAGGTGCATGTTCCTTCAGACAGTGCCCCAAAGTCCAGGAAAGGTCAGCTATGAGTTTCAGCCTTAGTATTCTCATCAGAAGAAGTGTCCCTTTAAGTGCCTTCTCCTCTGGCATTATTCCTGTTGGAAGCTTAGAGAGCTCCGGGCTCGCCTGCTGTGTTGGTCACATTTCAGGGTCCCACCAACTCCCTGCGGGCAATTTCCCATCTCAGGGGTCCAACAGGACAGCACTGCAACCTACCGACCCTTCCATGTCATCTAAGTGCGTATGAGAGTTGAGTTAGATTGAGTAAATATATGGATCTGGCCTTATAAAAATAACCAAAACAGAGGCAGAAGGTTGCTAAAATATAGAGCAAAGAAAGACTATAGTAAGACTGGGAGGAGTGGCTGACACGCCAGAAGGCTGTGCTTCCATCCAGCGAGACCTAGACAGGCTGGAGATTTGGGCGGGGAAAAATCTCATGCAATTTAACAAGAGCAAGTGTAGAGTCTTGCATCTGGGCAAGAACAACACCAGGTTCCAGTATAAGTTGGGTAC
>VZTO01018820.1:44030-96476 GCA_013400615.1 Syrrhaptes paradoxus
AGGAGGTTCCACTTGAACATGAGAAAAAACTTCTTTCCAGTGAGGGTGACAGAGCACTGGAACAGGCTGCCCAGAGAGGTGGTGGAGTCTCCTTCTCTGGAGACATTCAAAGCCCGCCTGGATGCGTTCCTGTGGGATCTGATCTGGGTGTTCCTGCTCCGGCAGGGGGATTGGACTGGATGATCTTTCGAGGTCCCTTCCAATCCCTAACATTCTGTGATTCTGTGATTCTGTGACTTACTGACATGTGAAGTGGGAGAGGGGCAGATGGAGACGGAGAGCTTTAGGGGGCTGTGAAGCCCAATACAGATGTGCTCCACTTCTTCAAAGGAACCTCCTCCAGGAAGACGACAGACGGGCTAAAGCGTAGTCGCTGCCGTTACACCAGCAATGGCTTTGGCTCTGGGTGAACCCTGCAGGATCGGGCCCTGTGACAATTCGTTTCTTATTTTGTGGGCTAAGTGGAATAGGGTGCCACATTCTTCTAAAGATAAAAAGACTTGTTCAAATTTTACATAATCGTGGAATTATTCTTTACAGTGGATTTACATAGACATTGTCAGAGGGGAATTTTCTCGGCAGCTTCAATTACTGTATTTTTTATGTGCATTGTCTGATAGGAGGTGTGCTGGATCTCAGATACCTGCTTACCTGATTAATGTGGATTATTCATCTCATTGCAATTACCTGTGAATTTTAGGGTAGCAAACATGTGAGAAGAATCTGTATAAAAGCCGCAGGATTTTTGAAAGGCAAATATTTCCCGAGAATCCCTGTATGCAGGCTGAAACCTTTCATTCCTTATGCTGATACTCTCTGCACTACAGCCTTTGACTTGATGTGAATGTGATAGTGCTAAGTCCCACTGACACGCTGCAGTGAAATGCACTGAAGAACCACACTGGAGAACACCTGGCTATCGAACGGCTTCAGAACGTGAAAGCTTTTCATCATCAATTTAGCTCTCAACAAAACTGGCCTCAGATGTCTGTTGTCTTGTTCTTTTTTCCTCCTAATTAAAAATGGACAATTCTAGCTGGTCGTGCTTGTGAGCTGGGCATAGTGAATCCTCCAGCAGCACGGACACAGCCTCAACGTCTGGCACCATCCTGCATGGAGCTTGACAACTGGGTCAGGCCGGTGAGCGGTTCTAAGCAGCCTGGGAGCAGGTATTAATGTAGTCAAGCCGATCGGGTGGGAATTTGTCTTAGTGGGGTGTAGGGGCGCTTTGTGCTGAAGGAGAATTTTAGCTATGATACTAACTTTAGGCTTGGTAATTATAAGGTTGATAAAGGATCCTGGGAAAGAAGAAAAGCAACCAGATGTGCAGAGGCATCCAATTATGCAGGACGTGAGGAAGATAAGGAGAAACTGAGAGAAATTAATTAGCACAACTAAGTTATTTTAGTAGTTGTGTTGACATAGCTTTGAAGGTTACGTTCCCAGGATTGAAGGTAGCCAATAGTGATTTTGTTATTAAGAATTTTGAATTATTGTATCCAATCAGTAGCTGCCAAATCTGAAAGAGCTCTGTATGAAAGCAAGTGCGCAACACACAATAAATGGCTTTCACTTTCATCATAATTGGCTCGTCTGGGTGGTGTCCAAGAACTTCGCGCACTGATCGCAAGGAGCCCCCTGCGCTGATGATAACAAACTCCGCCGGTCGACTACAGTGGGGTACATGCTCCTAAATCACTGAGGACTCTACCCTGTAGGCATGGGCAGGCGGATCCCACTCCTCTGCTCACACAAGAGGCCAGATGCAGGTACGCTTTGCTGTTTGGGAAGTCAGGCGGGTGCATCCCGGGATTTCTGTGCGTGACTAGCACTTCCTTGAAAAGCCCAGCCTTCCTTTTCATGGGCTAGGTGGTAAGTGGGTACCAGAGGGAAAAGCCCTATGTGGGTATTACCTTCCTGCAAACTGACTTGCCTACAGACAAAAAGCTTTCAGAAAACAATTTTTAACCTTTTATTTTTAATAGTCAATGAACTTTCACAGTTAGGATTCCTACTAAAAATAAGGAAGATGACACAGAAACCTGACCATACTGCACGTGGAGATCACAAAGACAGGCTTTGATACCAGCTGAATTCTGCTGAGGGGTTTAGAAGTATTCTCCGGAATGATATTTACTGACCTGCTAATTTTCCCCAGTGATATTCCACAGCCCCTCGTCAAAACAGACTGAAGGGAGAGGGAAGAGGAGACTGAATCATCTGAGCCACATTGAAAGTTAAACAGGGTTGCTGATAAGAGCTTTATGATCTTGAGCTCGTTATAGCCTGAGCAAGCAGAGCTATATTGATACGTTAAATTGAACATTAACACTAAAAACCCTGTGAGCAGCCTTTCTGTTGCTCTGGGAACATGTACAACCCATGCCAGCACAGAAAGCAAACACAAAGAGCTTAAGGAAATATCTGCTCATGTGATGTCCTCATTCGCTCAAAGTTCTCCAGCCACCCTTTTTTTCTTTCTACCACATAACAGGCGTGGTGTCCATCATCTCCCCCTGAAAGCCTTTTTTATCACCAGTGACCATAATCCAGGGTTACTGCTTCCCGACAGTGATGTATTGTATCTCTGCAGTTCACAACAAAATCTCATCTAGCCCTCGAAGGACTCCAAGGATTTTCTCTCCTTTTTTTGTGCATTGTTTCCGTTTACTGTTATGGAGAGATGATGGCGAGGATAAGGTTAGATCTGCACTGATAGGAGACGCTCCCCTAGACCTGTTTATCATGTCATCACCAGTTCAGTGTTTTACCTGTTTATTCGGTGGCAAAGAGTAAGCTTGTGCTGTTAGCACAGGAACTCTCAGCCTTTTACATATGTATGTGCGAACTGAGTCTGGAGGCTAGGAAGTCAGAAAGCTGTAATAGTTCCCACAGTTCCCATGGACTCATCCAGGAGCTAGTCTCAACTTTGAGCCAATAGACTCTATTTCTGTTGTTCCTCAAGGGGACAAGCCAGCGTCTGCCTTTCTGAGAAATCCAGCTCAGCTCGTTCCTGAAACACAGTGCCAGACGTGCTGACACGCGTTGAGTGAAGTGTTATAATTGAATGGTTTGGACAATTTGAGACTTGAGATGTGATGAATACTTCAGCAGAAATCCTCCTGATACTTCCCCTTCATCTACAGAGAGTGGGTGGTTTGATATCTGCATCACTAGTTCCCCACCAAACCTTACTGGGAATAATTAACACCTGATCCAAAGACATAGCAGCTGTTTCTTGCAAAAAAAAAAAAAAAAGTTTATAAAAAAAAAAAAAAAAAGTTTATAAAAAAAAAAAAAAAAAGCCAAACCCAAAAACAAAAACTAGAGGCAGAAATTAAAATATGCTTTTTTTTTTATTAACCTCCTGTGCTGTACAGAAAAAATGTAATCAGATTAAGGATCAGATTCTGCTCTCACTTGTACATGAGAAACTCCCCTAAACCCAACAGGAGCCGTGCACACGTGTGGGCAGGATTCTGCCTGTGGTCACCGACAGCACCTTTCGTCCCAGTTCCCGTGCAATGGGGTATAAAACTGTCCGAGACTTTCCATGGTACACTAAAGCGTCGACATGCTGAATTTGGAGGAGAGCAAAATAAAAATACGGGTGATTTGATAAACATGCTGAAGGAGAACTGTTGCAGTACGATTTCACTTTGTCTAATTCACTTATTAATGAGGCCATCCCGAAAGCTTCACCCGTCAGTCTGTGTTTAACTGCACTATTGATAGATCTGAAAGGGTTGCCTCCAGCAAAACTTGCACAGTGCTTCTCATTATAAAACTCCAGCTTTATTGCTTAGAATTTTGTCCTGGTTTTAACTGTGCTGAGCTACCTCGGCTGCCTTTTAAGGGGAGAATTTTGTTGGGAGACTTTCGGGCAATTGTCTTTCTAATGCATCGTCCAATTTTTTTTTCATCTGTTTCCGTGAACAAGGTAAAGGAAAAATATATTTTACCAAATTAGGAATAAATTTACAACTGTTTTATGGGGAGCTAGCTGTTTGACCTTGGGCGAGGGATTTGCACATTGACAGAGAAGCTGCCTTTAGTCAGGGATGGGGCTTTTGTACCCAGCCACTGGGAAAATCCATTTTAATTCCACTGAGTCGTGAGCCCTGAAAAATCTCAGTTTCATCAACACAAAGAATTTCTGAAAATTTTCAAGCAGGTCTTTCTGGAAGTTGATTTGACATACTGGTTACTAAAAAGACAACCACTTTCCAGATCCACAGAGGTCTTTTCTTCCTCTCCTGGAGGGAGAAGAAGAGGATTGATTAACAGCTGCAGTGCAAGCAGCAGGGAATTCAAAGCCGGAGCTGCTCCGACATCCTTCACCCAGGGTCACCACCAGCCAGAGCACTCCCCTGCAGTGGGGGGCATGGGGATCTCCCTCCTCCCTTGGCTGCTGAAACCGAGGATATCCCACAGGTGCCAGGATGGAAAAAAACCCCAGAGATCTTTCAGACATACAAGCCCTTCTTCAGGTCTTGAAGAAAGAGTTCATACGTCAAAAAACTATTTTTGAAACTGGAGTCACTGGTCTAGTTATTCACAGGAAGTGGGACAGTGCTGGGGGGACTGTGGGAGCACACACACCCAAGGGGAGGCTGGGGCTGTGGGTGTGCCCTCAGGCAGAGGAGGAAATTTATCTTGGATCTGCTGGTCCTCAGACTTTTCATATATCTTTCAACTTCCAAGACCTTTTGGGAGAAGCAAATCACCCCAATTCCTATACAGTCTATACCTGAAATAAAGCCTTTAGCTGTGGGTCAAGTCAGTGAGTGAACACAATGACATTTTTTCCTGTTTTTAATTTTAGGGAAACATTTCACATTTGTTTCAGTCCAAAGTGAAACTTTAGTTCATCAGTTTTTTGGCTTAATTTCTGAACGGACCCCAAGATTTCTCACTGTATGCCTTGTTTCACACAGTGCCCTACATCACTGCTGCTTGGTGTCAGCTAATGCGGAGCTGGGAGGATAATTTAGGTGACAGCTCTCAACCCAGCATACCTTCTATTAATTACAGTGGTGTGGGAGTGTTGGTTTTCCTCTAACTGGGAAAAATTGTATGAAAAGAATACATACCACTGCAGGTCAGATCCCCGTCTTTCCTGCAAGCTGCACTGTGTCGTGTGTGGAGCTGCACCCACTTACGGAGGGTCTGAATTTGGTCTTGCTCCTTTTCTATGGTGTTTCCCACCACTTTGTGGTCATTTAACAGGAACCTAGCGCACATGTAGGATAGGTGTCACAACATCAGTTACCTGAGGTTACTGTCAATGATGTGCCAGCACCTGGAGGAGATGTTCATGTCAGATCATCACAACAGATACAGTGTCGTACGAGGCGGCACAGAACCAGATGGATTTATAATTCCTGCAGCTGCAGCCCTGCTATTAGTTAAGTCTAAGAATGGAGCAACTGATAGATTTGTCATAGATGAGTTCTCTCTCTAGTAGCAAGAAAGTGATGAAAGGAAATAGATGGTGACTCAAGTTATTGTCAATATAGAGAGTTTTTCACTGCACGTCTCCAACTCAGAGCCTGCCAGGTGCATGTGTTGGTCATTTGTTCCTCCCCAAACTGAAGTACAAACTGAGGTCCTCTGTGGTACAACCTGATGTGGTGTCACTCTAGTTTCTCAGTGAGGGGGGACAGATATCCCTTCCAGAAGTGGTGCAATTACTGACAGACTCCCCGAGGAGAGGGAAGATGTGCAAGGAGCAAGACTGGCTGATGCAGTCACCGTGTCGTAGATCTGGGGCACACTGTCCACGCTGGGAAGGGTCCTTCCTGTTGTATCTGTCTCTGCTGAAATTTTTGAGGGATCAAGAAAAGATTTAGACTCTTCACCACACTACACTCAGAGATGGTTCAGGGAAGCCTGAACTGAATTCATCAGTGAACTGAGGTCCTAGAAACCCATTTTAGCATCATCCTGCGCTGAACCTGTTGTACCGCCACAACGTAGAGCTTTTTGCACCATGGGTCATCACTTTCACTCTGCAATCAAGCAACTTCAATAACTGTGAATTAATTTTCCACATTTAAAAGAAACAGAAGGGTAGATGTCTAGAAATTTGGGAGATAACCATTAGGGATCAGCTGCTGAGTGAGGCTCCCAGGGTGAGAGCTGACCACTCAGACCTCATGATGAATATTCAGAGATGGAAACCAGAACACAGACACTGGAGTGGGGTGAGGTGATAAGGTAACTCTGGCATCAGAAAAGCAAACTGGGGCGAGAGGAAAACTAAACACATTTTCTTTTCCTGATGATAATGAAAAAAACTGCATCAAAATGTGGTACGTGACTCAGACGCTAACGACCAAAGCTGTCCAGGGACCGATGCAAGAGCCATGTTGTTCTAAACTGTGGGTTTTGGACATGGAGGTTATCTTATTATAGAAACTTTTCTGGGAGTATTCAAGGAAAAGACTATGCAAAGACCACCTATGACCTCCATGCCTTTAAAGACACTTCCAAACGGATGTGCTTCGACTACAACACAATTTTGATGTGTACTTGCCTTGATCTATTAATGACAAAAATTGCCATAATTAAGAATCCAAAAACCTACATCAAGCCACTTGGGAAATAATATTTAGAGGAGGTAAAATTTGTGCTTTTAGATCAAAGTCCTAGTGCAATAGTAGAACCTGTTGATAATATCATAGGACCACATGTGAAAGGAATCAATGTGTGCTTTTTGTTAAAAGGTCTTAGAAAAGTGAAAAATATCCCAGCTGTGTAAGTCTAGAAAAAAAATGGGCATTATTAAGCTTGCCTTTTTGTGATTCTTAATGTCTATATGCATAATTCCAAATCAAACATATTCACATTATTAACTTTTATAAGTTTATTAGTCTCTGTGCTAATGAAACCATTCATCCTTTGCAAATGCACATGGCTCCCTAATGAAACTTCAATAGATGGATCAGCAGCTAAGTGAGTACATCCAAGTGTTTGTGCCAAATTCTGTTTGCTGCAGTGAACAGGGAGACCAAACCTCTTCCAAGCAGATATCTGTTCTAACCAACCAACAGATATAATGATGCCACCTATGTACTAAAAACTCCCTTCACCTATGAAGAAACCTATAAGCTATATAGGATACTGGGATTTAAAATATAATTTTCATTTTGGCTTACCCTGGTATCAGCCAGAGAAATTCCACTTGAAAAAACCAACGTAAAAAACTAATATAAAATCTGGCAAAATGAGAGGAGAAATCAAACAAAAAAAAATATAAATATACTATAAAGATATTTTTGATCCAGAACTCAACAAGAATTCAGTGATGGACATTCATGTACTTACTAGCTGAGTTTTGAAATATAAAACTTATGCTCCAAATTATAACTTTAATACTGTTTTCACCCTTCCATCTCTGTTCTTTGTTTACCTGTCTGCATTTTCCTAATTCGGTTTTCTAGATGGGTGTATATTTAGATGTTACGATGGGAAGTAGTTCCATGTGACAGAATTCCTTTTCCTTGATGAGTTGGTGGTGTTCTTCCTTTCTGACTCTCAATTCAGAAAGCTGTACCAAAAGGGCACTTCTGAATTTGTGAGTTCTGACATTACTACTATTAAGTCCCCAGTGCAAACATATGTGTCATGACATTGCAATATTTTGGAATTTTTTTCTTATCATGAAATGTTTAAAAAATGCACATGATTTGTGACTTCAGGATCCATTTTCAGGAATCCAGAGAAAGGAAGTTTTTATTATTATGCCAAGCAAGAGAGAAAAATGCATTTGCTTCTGGACCATATATATTATCTTAATTTTTTTCATTATTTTCTACACTGAGGCACAAATACTGTGCCTGTAGTCAAATATGTATCTGCACAAAACAAACAGAAAACATTCTTAAACCAATGAAGTATTTACTTTTTTAAAGACATTTTAATCCTATTAACGGTAAATTATATTACCTATTGTGAAAGCAGACATGAAAGAAATATCTGAAGCATGCAGTTAATTATGATACCAAGTGAAACACAATATTTATGCTCTCCTTGTGTAGCTGGAACAATTTTTCTTTCACTAACTGTGAGTCATCCACTGATTGAAGTCTTGAAACTGATGATGAGAGAGTTGGCTGGCACATCTGCCATAGAGGTTTCATTCTATAGATAATTAATACTAAAAAAAAGTCTGGGTTTTATTCTTTTATACTCCCAGTACTCTATTTTTTAAACAAAATCTCCACCTCCTCCCCTTCCTCCAACATATCTGTTCAGAGGTTATGTGCTTAAGACTATTAAAAGACATCAAAGTCTCTGACAAACCCAGGGAATGAAGATTTCACTGAGCAAGGGTCTGAACCACAATTTCAGATCAAAGTTGCATTTCCGTGTCAGAACATCAGAAATCTTTGGAGCCTGTATTTTTCATTTTGGCAAGTGAGCTCAGGACATGGTTTGTTTAATGGCCCTGGTTTAACCCTCTCTCCAGAAGACTGAAAGTGTTCACCCAGCCATTTCCAGTTCCAACACCCTTCTACTGTAGGAGGGTGTTTCCATCCCATTGTCTTGCTTATTTTTTGCACTTGTTCATATTAGGTGCTTGCAGTGGCTGTTTAATTAGCAAACTAATGCATTTGCATTTGATTCTTATTTCCTTGATTCTGCATCCCAAACCAGCAGTAAAGTTGTGCATGGCAAGCAATCTTAGGTATCACACCCTCTTTATTTGTCAGTATTCTACTGTATTTATTTTTCCTTTCCTTTTTCTATTAGATTTTTCTATTTTATTTTCTTATTCATTCACTTGGCTTCCCTTTGTTTCACTCCCTCTCCTTCCCAAAGGATGTCCTCATCTTATCCCTTGCTTCTGAAAGATTTGCTTTGAAAGTCCATCCATACACACACACCTGAAAAGTTATGAGAAATAAGTCAGAAACATATTCTGCGAGTACAGTTACCATCCTCCCTCAAGAAAACGAATTCATCAGCTCTTGGAAGCAGTCTGTCTTCATTGCTTAGAAGCTAAGAGCTGTGGATTCTGTTTGTTAACGTAAGTGCCCTGCACAGAAATACCATCTAGTGATACGAGTAGGAGGCAACGCTCGGCACTCATGATTCAGTTGGGTTGGTTCTAGCCTCAATAATGTTACGGGTTTCAGGTGTTTAAGATCCTGTTTTCAGGTCTTAAAAAAGAACCATTTTCTTCTTTTCCCTTTGTGGCACTACTTTATAAAACTGCTTTACACTGACAATCTGGAGTTCCTTGCCGTGCAGGTTCTGTTCAATCATTTTTTAAAAATCACCTTCTACAGCAACCTGTGGCCCTCACTTCAGTTCAGGGGATCTTCCCTTTACTGTCCTGATGGTTCACACCCCAACCCTGCATCCAAATATTAGTCTAGAGGTTATCTCAATGCTATGAAACCGACAAAGGGACAGAGAGCAGAGTGTGGGCACATTGCCTTTGGACTGGCTGGACACAGCACCAAATTCAACCCGTATCAGGACCAGCCCCAGCGTTTTTCCCTTCCTTGGCATATCAATAACCAGCCAGCTATTGTCTGACTGCCTCTTATGCGTGGTTACATACACAATAGCCCAACCCCCATGGAGAAAAGAGCCAGTTTCTAAAATGAAATAAATTTCAAAAGATACTATAAGAAAATCTGAATGTCTAATATCTCCAAAACAGTTCCAATTTTCTTAATGTGTGACTCCACTCACCCCACCTAAATATTCCCTGATAATTTTCCTCCATCATTCTTAACTCTGTAAGCTTTTAGGGACAGTTGTCATAAATCAGAATTTTATTGCTTCTGGCTATCACCTCTTTACAATAAAAAAGATGTTATCAGTTAAAAACGAAGAAATGCAGTATGGTCTGAAGAGCAGAATTATACAGAATGCTACCAAACTGCAGTATAAGGCCCATGCAAATCCACTGCTGTTATCTGTTTCATAGAGTACAAAAAGCTAGCAGTAGTAAACGTGCAGCAGTCTAAAAAGGCAGTGATAACGCAGAAAATAAACCCCTCTCTAATCCCTATCATCAATTTGCACTAAATGATGGGAATAAACGCCCTGTTAAAATTTTGTTCTAGGAATTTACAATAACCTCCTTTCTGCTGGTGTGAGTTATTTTGGTATCTCAGTTCAAGTTGCCAGTGGAGGTGACAAGCAGGTGTCAGCAGGTACATACAGGGATGCTAACTGCATACGGCACATATGAAGGACACCAGTATGCTGCTAAACCCATCCAACTTTTACAGGTTTTGTGATTTCCTTTCAACAAAATCTGTAAAATCAGCTTTAATCTAAATAACACCTTCAAGAAGTTTGGTTTTTTTTTCCCTCTTCTTCTCAAATTCTCATTTAATAGATCTCTTTGAAAATTGTCAAGGAATTAGGTCAATATTTAGCAGCAGTGAAAAGCATGACTCAAGTGATGCAATTCACATCTCATGACCCTGCAAGCACCTGCAGAAGACGGGCATCCCAGCCAAAGGTCTTTGTCTGAAAGTGAGCGTTTGCAGTAGGAGACAAAGTGTTCTCCTCTCTGTATTTTCCCATAGCAGCCTTCCATATAGCTGTGACTATCATCATCGCAGAAGCTTGTGCTCCACTTCTGCTCTGCTGAGCCCCACTCTCTGGCCGTACAGCTTGCATCCAGGCCAGTCCATGATTCACCCGCAGAAGGGTGTGTTTGCAAGAGCCCATGCAAAGAGGAAGGCATGAAAGCAGAGCTGGAAGCACAGACGGACTGGCCCACACAGCCTGACCCATCTCCTCCTGAACATCTATTGAAGCTGATTGATCTGATGCCTTGCATCTGCCAAACTGTCACTCAAGCCAGAGGGGATTTGGATGAAGACAGGGGAAGCATTGTAAAAATTAGTTTGTGCATTAGTTTACCGAGCAAGCTTTTGAAGTCCTAGGTATGGCAAAATTAGCTTATTGGAAAGACTGTGCCTGCGATGAAATGGCTTCACTGGATGGGGGAACGAGAAAGGATGCGAGGAAGTGCTATTTGAGGAGTTAGTGCCTGAAAGAACAAAATACCCCAGCTGTCTGCTGCACTGTGTGAACATATACATGCATTTAAATTACTTACATCATTACTTACAGATGTAATTGTGAAATATGTTCTTTTCGCATTCAAAATTAGGGGCAGAACAGATGGTGAAAACTCAGTTTAAGGCAATATGTCCATTAAAATAACCCATACTGTTTGTGTATTATAACAGTAGCAGTCTTCAGCATCGCTGAGATTTTTAGCAATGCTAGGTTATGATAGAAATACAAATAGACTGCAGGACAAAATCCAGTATGACTGAAAACTTAGCCTGAAAAAATTTTGCTAATTTCCCTTCAGTTGCTGTCGACAGATGAACTCACCTCTGCGTTCCCCTGCCTTTGCAGTACTGACTGCTTCCTACCAAAAAGTCAATGGTAAACTTTCTGCATGTCATGGGCTGGTAAAGCCTTCTCCATGTTTAGTTCCCAGGGACTCACAAAAGTTTGGAAGTTCTTCTGCTGGGACGATTTTTACCTAAAAGAGTGTATATGTTATAAACATGTATAATTATTATATATATACACACACATACATGTATGTTCTTGCTACTGATGGCAGCATCTTTGTAGGGAAAGGGGTGAATGTGTCTAGCTAGGCTGGCATACACAACAGCCAGGATTCCCAATTATCCTTTCAGATTTCCATCAGCAGAACTCGAATTCATTAACACTGAAGTTTGGATCAAGTGTTTTGAATTCACACTATTCAAGGAATTGCACAGAAAAAAAAAAATAAAATGTCTGTTGAGTTATTAGTATTAAAGTGCTGCACCGATGCAATTTTGTGGATGAGAGGCAGCTCACCTGCAGTTTGTCCTACCCATGCCAAATAATTTACTTGCAGCATTTTGAAGAAGCTGAGCCCCGTTTCAGTAAGCTCTTTTGCAATGAAAGGCAGCTAGCCTGGGGATGCTGGCACAGGAGCCAGCCCGCTCTGCACAGGCAGGGAGAGGAGGCACCAGGCTTTGCCCGCGGAGCAGGTTCCCAAACACTGGCGGGGGAAAGCGTTCCCTCAGCACCCAGCCAGGGCATTGGCATATGCCTGATAACGTGTCTTGTCTTCCAAGGGGGCTGTGTGCCTGTTTTATTGTGTACAGGCTGTCTGCTCAGCCTAACGCTCAGCCCAACTCCTCCGCAGCTGGACTCAGAGCCGCCAGCTCCACCTCCCGCACCGATGCTCGCGGGGTGCCCTGGGCACCTGGGAACTCCCCTGGAGGTGTGCTCCAGAAAGGACCCGTGTAGGAGCAAAAAATCACGGCTTTCATCTCTGGACTGTAGGTTTCTCACCCTATGAACATGAAGAAAAGCTTGCAAATGTGAGCCAGATGCTCCCCAAAGGCTCAAAAAGCAGCAAGCTGTTAAGCCTATCACAGTGTTTTCTGAAAAATCTCAGAGTTTGTGGCCCGGCTCACTCTTTGCTAACACTGAGTAGTGCAACTACTTTTTGGTCTTGAAGAGTACTTTTTCTAAAGCTAATCAAGTGACAATTTCCAAAAAAAAAAAAACCAAACCAAAAATTTAAAGAGTGCATTGTATTTTGGAATTAATTACCCACCAGTAAAGCATCAACAAAATATTCCATTCC
This sequence comes from Syrrhaptes paradoxus, assembly GCA_013400615.1. Classification (NCBI taxonomy): domain Eukaryota; kingdom Metazoa; phylum Chordata; class Aves; order Pterocliformes; family Pteroclidae; genus Syrrhaptes; species Syrrhaptes paradoxus. The sequence goes on from VZTO01018820.1 coordinate 56,674, forward strand.
CTTCATTTGCTTGTGATCCAGCACAATATAAACAGAATAACATTATAATAGCCATAAAATCTGGCACACCCTACATCATTTTGGATAAGTAATTTCCATTCTGCTTTGTTCCCTTGCACGTGGTAAAGTAGTTAACAAGAACAGTTATCCTTTTCCCTTACTCCATCAATCCTGATATTTCAAGCTAGAACTCCCAGCACATTGAATATATATGTTCTCAGTTCATTCGTGCAAAAAAAAGTGATATTTAAATTTTAAAGAAATAATGATGGTTTGTGAGAAGTTTAAAGAAAGAACAGAACTGGCTTCTGCATTTGCATAGCGCTGAGCACAGCAATCACACCTCTACTGCACTGTACTAAACAAGGGTCAGAATGGTGTGTCTTCATGTCACGTACACGTAAAGGAGAATTTCCTCCAAACAAGGCAGCTACAGGAGCTCTGGAGCTACAAGCTTAGTATCATATCTGCTGGAATTTGCTAAAATCCTTTATCAGTGGAGCAGTGTGCCCCCTCCCATGTGCTGCTAGTATAGCTGAGGTTAGGGAGATTATAACAGAAGATTGAAATAACTTGGTTTGGTTTTTTTTGTATTAATTTAAACATACAAGAAGTCATGTTAAGGAGTGCAAGGTACTCGTTAGCAGATTTAATCTGCAACAAGAACTAGCATCAACCATGAGAGGAACAAAGTTTCAAACCAATACTCAAAATGTGTGCATGGGGGACAGGGAGGAACAACAGAGTTCAAATGTGGAGCTTGACGAACTGTCCGAAAGGACAGAAGTGCTTTTGGGATGCATGAGGTACTTGTATCACAGTTACACAGTGTAAGTCTTCCATTGCATCATTTTTGAGGGCCAAGGAGCAGCTTTTTCTAGGCACTGATGCAAAGCATGCCTTCTCCACGTCATGTTTATTACATTTTGCTTTCCTCCTGAAGTAGCTGAGATAGGTTCAGATCGTAATATTATCTGGCCATAGTACAAGCAGTCAATGCACCCTCATCTACCCTTTATCTCTCTTCTTTCCTATCAGCACATTGGGGATTTGTTCATTTGGACCCTTTGTACTAAATGTCTCAGGCTGTTATGGAAGGAAAAGGGGAAAGGTAATTGATAAGTTCTGAACTTAAAGTTTATCATAGCACCAGATTTAACTGCCTTCATGGTCTATGCTCTTCAGGTTGTGGTCTGTGTTTTCTTAACCTTCTAGATCTGAACGACACTCAGAGGAAAGTCTTTGACTTGTCTGAATTCTCTAGTTCTCCTAATTACTTTTTAAGAAACAGCGTTATTAATCATGTTTCTAAAACAGCCGGTAACTCTTCTGAAATAGATTTAATTACCAAGAGGTCCAAACAGAGTGGAGCACTCTCCACCTGTCAAGTCAGACAAGAGAAGTCAAATGCTTTATAGCAGCAGCAGAGTCCTCCACTGGTCTTGGAACAGCTGTTAATAAAGTTAGGAGCAACAGAAAGATTCATTAATTCAAGAAAGAGTTAACATGGTATAAATGGAAAATGTCACTAGTAGTAACGAAATGGTCAGCATTTGGCCTACAAATACCACTTTTCCAGATGCAAAAGGTGCCCAACACCCTTTTCCTGATTGTTTAAAATGTGATGTTGTTTGCCAAGTTAAAATCCATCATTAAGAAATGGAAAAAGCCAATCCAACGGAGAACTTGTTTATAAGGTGACTTCTGATAATCAGAGGAGTCTGTGCATCCATATGCCACTGTTATGCTGTGGTTAACTTTCAGCAGCACTTTTTTGTTAAATGGGAACAGCAACCTTTAATTAGGATTTGGGGTTTGGTTCTGAAATTGCCATACACCTGCTTATTCAAAACAGATGTTTTATCTGTAGTGCAGTTTTACTCATAATATGTTATGACGGCAATAACAGGTTGCTAACAAAATACAAAGGAAAGGCAATATCTACTTGCTGTGTTCTCTTATATGAGGTTAATAAAGTTGACTGATTAGGAATATCAGTTTGCTTTCACCAACATCTGACTATGTTAGCGTGCCACATTATAATCTATGTGAATGTATCCTTCAGTGCTCTGTCACCGAGACTCTAATTCAGTTTTAGTCAGAAAACAATTATAAAATGACTTGGCCTTTATGTTGCAATTCATTTTTGTAGTGTTTCATGCATCATCAGCTCTCCGTGTGTTACGTGTCTCCATCCCCGTTTTACAGACAAAAGAAGCTGGAGCACCGTGCAGTGCTGAAGCACCATCCACCACTGAAACAATGCGCTACCTTGGCCAGCCACGTGCCAATAGCACCATGAACACAATAAATACGGTGAAGTTCCCAAAGCCTTACCCCGCACCTAAGCGGATTTCTTTCCTGGATTACAGCTAGAGGATGCAAGAGAGAAATGTGCGGAAACGTTAAAGGGGAGAGTTCAGGGCTCAAACCCCGTACGTGAGAGGCAAGATTTCCAGAATCACTTGCTCTGGCTTTGCAACTGGTTCAGAAGGTAGCAAACACTTCTGATGCACAAAGAATGACTTACTGGTCTTCAGAGTTTAACTAGAATTTTCTTACAGTATGCAATCAATACCCTGTGTGAGTTAAGGGTACCAGTCAGTTGTTAAGGGTACCAGTCAGTTGTTAAGGGTACCAGTCAGTTGTTAAGGGTACCAGTCAGTTGTTGAGTGTCCAGGAGAATCCCGGAGCTGTCCCAATGTCATGAGTCAGTTTTGCCTCCGTCTCCACATGGATGGAGCTGCTGAAGGGCGAGGTGGCTTCGCAGACCCTGCTCTGTGGGATGTGCTCAGGCCTTTCTCCTGGAGTGGAGGAGAGTGGCAAACCAACCTCACAAGGTGTGGCCAGGCGGAGGACCTCCTGAGAAAGGCGGTTGAGCTGCAGGAGACAGCCGAAAGGCTGTGTAGTGTCAGGGAGGAAGAGATGGAGACAGCTGGATTCAAGTGCAAGTTGCCCTCTATGTCAGAGACCAGCCAGAATCCATGGACCTCCACCTGGGGATGGATGAGGAGCTGCCAGAGAGCTTATGGCTCGGGGTTAAAGGGAACACACTTCCCCCACCCCCCAGCTGCTAAAACCTTGGAGCTGAGGGTGCGGGTGAACTCTTCGCAGCTACTTACAGGAGCCATGGCTGTGACCCCTCCCCTGCTACCAAACCCACCCACCACACAAATCCACAACACGCAGGTCCAGAGGAGGGCCACAGAGATGGTNGGTGAGGTTTGAGCAACCTGGGCTAGTGGAGGGTGTCCCTGCCCATGGCAGAGGGTTGGTCCTTTCCAACCCAAACCGTTCTGTGAGTCTGTGATTCTATGATATTTCATCACAAAGTGTGCACCAAGAAGGTTGTCCTGCCACCATGGCCAGGGCACCTGGGCAATTTGTGTCCTTTCTTTGTCACAGACAGAAGAAGGAGGGGTGTCAGCAGAAGGGAGGAGAACAGTGCTGAGGTTACCTGGCCCAAGTGCCAACAGTGATGCAACACCAAGGACTGAAGCTTCACAAAACAGACATCAGTATGCCTCTCTGTGTTTCAGACTCACAGTGGTTAAGCGGGTAGCTGTCATGCCTTCTCTGTCAAGAATGTAAAATTGTCATATTGAAGGCTAATGTAACGTGTCAATTTATTTTATAAAGGTACCGTGTAGGTTTCTAATGTGATATAGATGTTAAATAATACGACAAGAAAGGCATTACTGTAACACAAAGATACAAATTTTCTGCCATATTAACACTTTTTGTATTACAATAAAAAAGCGTATTGCGGTTGAGAAGTGTGTGTCAAATCTGAAAACTTTGAGCTTTGGTTTCACCCAGTTCGGAAAATTTGTTTCAATCTGATCTGCTTCTGTACTATATTCGCTGCCATCCAGAACAAAAGTCTGGCACTCTCCGACTGGTCTGTTGCCTTTGATGGCATTGCTTTATCACTTCCAAGAAGGCTACAATGCATAAATTAGTTTTGTTACCATGTCTTAAACTGTTTTGAGCCTAAAAAATTAAAGTAGCTATAGCCAAATGAGTACAGTGATCTGGTTTGCTTGCCCGCTTTTTGTTTACTTTTTATCTCCTTTCCATTGCACAAAATTTTCTTGTAATGTCAGACTGTGAGAAAACACAGGCTGTAAAATAAATATGTACTGGTTCTTTCTCTGGATAGTAGTTTCTTTTTGGAAGAAGGTTTATCTGATCTGACATGCAGCTAAGCCATCTTCTAAGCTCCGGTTTATTGATAGGCCACGTGTCTGCGTGGATCCACTTGGACTTTTGGACTTAGAGATGTGGAAAGTGCAGCACCTGTTTCAGTAATTTGCTGAATCAGGGTCACAGTGAACTGAAACATAAAAAAAAAAAAGTAAATACAGGTTTATAGCTTAGCAAAATGAACATGCTGAATGCATAACTGAACAAAGAATTTATCGAATCTTGTCCTTCTTTGTGTCTGTTTTTGGAATAGCTGTGACAACGACCTGCTTTTTTTTGTGTTTATTTATTATTTTAATGTGGTCAGCACCTACCTTTAACAGATTTCTTTTTATTCTCTGGTTTGATTGCTTAACACTTGAGATTTATTGCTTGATGGGATACCTATTGAAAGGACTGGAAAGATTCCCGTTGGCTTCAAAGGACAATGAATTGTGCCCGGAGCTCTGGTACAGCAAAGCATTTAGACATGTGTTTAAACATTGATGCTTTCAATGGGAGTTGAGCACATGTTTAAGATAAAACATGTGCAATGGGCTTTGTTGCATGGGGAAGCACTTCAGCACATTCTTAAATGCTTTGCAGAGCTGGCACTAGAACAACCTCTGCTGTTACTTACATTTTTTATTTTTTATGAAAAAAAATATTACAGCACTAGAAGAAGTTGCTGTTACATTATGATAAAAATATATCTAGTTTGGAATGGGCAGATTCACCTCTTGTTTGTTCATAAGAAAGTTTACATACACTAGGATCCATTTTTGAAGAGCAGAATTTAATCCTGTCTTAATAGGAGACGAATGGATCTTTTTTCTGTCCTTTTTCAGCAGTTTCATTTTGGCACTCATTTAAGGTGTTATTAACGTGCACATCCAGGGGAGACCAGGGCCCTCAGCAGTTCTCTATTACAAAATGCCCTTCTTAGCACGTAGCAACTTCTGCCTCCTATTCGCCATCCACTTTTGGCGGTCTCCCTGTTATCACTTCAAATATGTTTCAGGGAGTGAAGAAGGAACAAGAATGCTCAAAGAAATATCTTCTCAAACTGCGTGCATTGTCATCAAGACTTCTTAGCCCCCCCACTCCCACACTCCTTTCCCCGTGACCGTGAGAGGAATGTGCCCCTGCCAACTGCTTATCCTTCATTGGAACTAAATATAAGCTTAAAGGGACAGTCAGGAACAGCAAAATGCTTAGGCTTAAAAATTTGCTTCTTTTTTCCCCTTGGAGAACTGAGCCTTTAGCACGTGAGATGAATGCAATTGTACATCAGCAAGCTCACTGGCAGGCAGGAGCTACACAAAATACCTGTGAGTCTGGGGCTCAAGAAGCTCGTGTGTTTTCGCAAGTGAAGCACTCAACCCCTAGGAAATGGGGTTGGTCATGTTCCCCACTCACAAATCCTCTGACAGAAATCCTGTAGAGTTTCAGAGGGCAAACCTGTACCACTCACAGACGAGCTTGTCTCTCAGCTTCAGTGGAGTGAATGGTGAATACGTTAAACCAGTTCCTTCCAAATGGTGAATGCGTTAAACCAGTTCCAAACTGGCTTCTGCACTTTTGTTTTGACTGTGCTTATGCTGCAAGTAACATAAGAACGACATTAACCAACCTCATAGTGCATCTATTTTGTAACCCAAGCGTGATTGCAATTTGTATTGACATATCCAGCCTAGCCACGATAGCTGTGTGGTCTGATGGAGGCAGAGCCCCAGCTTGCCCAGTATCCTGGCTAAATGCTGTGGCACAGCCCAAGCTGAGCACCCACTGGGTTCCTGCCAGTAGCTCAGCTAACTCGTTTGAAAGCTGGCTTGGATACAGCTGCCCCAAATACAACCACAGATTTGGATTGCAGAAAGGAGCAACTCTGAGAACATCCACACGTGAAGTCACACTAATGACACCAATAATAAACCCTGTCAAGTTACATCAGAACTAAGATCTCAAAAAAGACAGAGAGATACTGACAGTCCAAAACTGAGTGTATGGAGATAGGATTTGTAAAAACACAAGAGACCAGAAAAGACAGGACACTGCAGAGGTTCCTTCAGGTTTTCAGCTACTTCCAGCTCTGCTTTGTGGAATGTTTCTTTAAAGCATGACATTTTTGTAGGAAAATACTTGTTTCTTTGGCTGCTATTCCTTCTCCAAACTTCAGGGTTTCTTGCTGTTCCATCAACAAAATGGAGAGAGAATGCCAGTTTTACCAAATTAAACATAGTGAATAAACAAAACCCTTTTTCTCATAGGTACCTGTTAGGAAGAAGTTATCTTATGTGATGTTATTCAAATTGCCTTTTATTTTCTTACCTCTAATTTTTCATTGTCTCAGATGGCCTAGAAGTTTTTGCCTAGAAAACTAAATAACATCTCCTTGAGAAACCTCACCAAACCCAAATTAACTCTTTCCCAGCTAGCAAGGATCCCAGTGCTGGGGAGCTGGCTGCATCTCCCTGATGTCCTGAAAGCATTGATGTTCAGTTTGCAGCATCTGGGTTTCACCCTCTGTAAGCTGCAGTGGGGTAAACATGAGCTCGTGCCATTTCCTGAACCTTTGGCTACTCCCTGCATGGCATGAACAGTCTTCGAAACCGTGACTGGTAAGGCTCCCTGGGATGCTTTTGCTGTTTCTGTGCTGAAAGTGTTACTGGTTTAGACTCGTGACAGGAGACACTCTCAGTAGAAATATTTTGAAGACAAAATAAATAAAAAAGTGGAAGGGAGTCAAACAGGCAATTATTTGTAATTGAAAAAAACTATTGATTCTCCTTCTGATACATAGTCTAAATTATCCCTCAAGAAAAGTAGTAATGCATCTTTAAACAGATTTATTGGTCCTAGCTATAAAAAAGTGGCTTATTTAACTTCAGTGCCATCAGATTTTTCTGGTTTATTTGATACAGAGATAGTGCAGACACTGGAGAGGTTTGATTCAGGGATCAAAAAGATTCCAGGTCCTGGAGAGCTATAGGACTCTTCCATAGTTTTCTTTTTTTCCTCATTTTCCCGTTTGCAGATCCCCAGGTCCCCATCCCTCCTGTCCGTGTGTGGAAGGAGAAGCCTGCGTGGCTCCACACCTCCAAGCCCAGCCTCTACCGGGAAGGCAATGTTTGTACCTGCACAGGCACACGATGTGTGCACTGTTTCCTGCTTGACGTTGTCTCACATACACTCAGTCTTTCAAAAAAAGTCTTTCAAATTACATCCAAAATCACATTAAAATAAAATAATAATGAATTGTGGGGACTTCATACCAATACCTGCCCACCAACCTGCTGCTTCTGCAGGTTTGTTTTTTTCCTGGAATTCCTGATAGTTCATCTGTAAAGGTAGTCCATAAGCTAATTTATGCAAGAGGGAAGTTAAAGGCAGAATTACAGCGTGTTACAGTATAAAAAACCCTACAAAATGGCTATGATTTTCCAAAGTATAACCATGTGTCTGACTGGCGAGCTGAACGAAAGAATGGCAGAAGGAAAACTCTGTGTAGTTCCACTGCCAGTGAAAATCACACAGACTCTGTTTCTGCGCCTTTGAGCTTCAGGCTCAGATTTACCTGTATTCGCTCAGATGCAAATCACAGCAGAAGTTTATGCATAGAAGGACATTTCATCATGTTTCTGTGTTCACAGCACTCTGTCCTTCTCCCACTCTTTCTTGAGTCTATTCTCTGGAGTCCAGCGGTACAGATGCATTCACTCTTCAAGCAGTGTTCGGTGGGAGAATTCACTTGTGTCTCACTCTTTTATTCAGGACATATATGCATAAACTCCGTAGGATCCCAATACCCCCAAACCCTCAATTTCAGTTTGATGGAAGATGGTCAGTGTACTCAGGAATATTTAGGGGAGATCTGATAGACACTCAACTCACCGTGATCTGATCTCTTTTCCTCAGGAAAACAAGCCAAAAAAAAGCTGGAGTCTGCATCACTAGAAATGCGGTCTCTTGTACATACGTGCTATGGTGTTATGGAAAGGCTTAATACAGCTACTGCAACTTTTACCAGTCTCTTGCAAGAGGAAAAGCAAATACGCATGTACATAATTCTCCTTGAAATAATGTCTTTGTGCCAGGGTTTCAGCTGGGCAGGAAAAGTGATAAACACAGACAAGGTCACAAATACGTGTTCTGGGAGATTAAAGGCACATCAAAAAGCCATATCACTGATATCCCAGTGATACCCCTGTGGGATATAACACAATGTACAAAACAAAATGTCAACAAGAGACTTAAAATATTTAAAGACTATATGACCAAAAGCTAGCTCCAGCAGTCAATATGATAACAATGTGTAAATACATATACATGCACACGTGCATGGATGAACAGCCATGATGTGCTATTGTGTGTCAGCTATTGCTCTGGGACCCTTAGATAGGATGGAAGATACAAGCACCAGTACTGGAGCAGGGGAAACAGGAGGAATACTATTTATTTATTATTGTAAGATTCAGTGACAACATCAATGCATAAAACACAGGATGAAATAATAATTCCATGTTCTTTTTCTCTCTCATGCACAAGAACCTGCATGCACACTTGCACTGTCCTGACACCTGTGGAAGTGGAGGTTATGGGCAGGACAATTGTGTGTAGAAGGATACAGGCAATAAGGACTTCTGGTTCCAAAAAGGGAAAGACGAAGTTGAATGTCCTGGACCATTGTTTTATCCCCATTAGAAATATCAAGCAGAGGATATAATACGCCTTATAATAATTTGAAGTTTTTCTCCTGAGTAAAAAGTATACCTCCTGCTGAAGAATACTAAAATAAACTTTACATCACCTTACCCCCAAGAAGGAGCAAGAGAAAGGTTAGGCAAAAAGGGCTTTTGGCCTCCTCCAGATTGTGATGCTTGTGTCCCAGCCAGGCCGGGATTTCAGAAAAACTCACAATTCCCCCTCAGTTTCACTTTTCCAAGCTATGTGAAGCAGCCCTCAGTCACCAAAAATGATCTGACCCAGATTTCCTCATTTCTTCTTAGCTCCTTGCCTGTACCTATCGAGCATCTACTCCCCAGGCCAACTTTCTGAGCCTCATCATCTCCCTCTCGTGTGCCAAAATAATCTTATTGCTTTCAGGTCTTTTCCTCCCTTTGATCCCTCCTTCTCTATGGACATATTGCCCTTCTCGTTCTTTTCTCCCAGATCCCCATTTCTCCTTTCCTGTAGATCCTCCAGGTTGATTTCTCCCTTATTCACATCCTCCTATTCCCTCCGGTTTTCCCTTTATAGATTCAAGACCCAATTACAAAAACTTCCATTAGTGAGAACGGGGGAGGAAATGGAGAGAAGGTCTGCAGCTTTTCCAAATGTTGTGCTGTTGTGAATACTTCCCTTATTGTGCTTGTCTAAAATTTAGTTTATACAGGTGGCAGAGTGAAATGTGCCATCTCCTAATTAGTCCCACATGCACTGCAGGCAATTTATCATCAAAACAATCAGCAGTCACCATTTGATTCAGTGAATACCAGAGATCATCAGAAAACTGAGCTGAGGGTAAAGAGAAGAATAGGACAGAGCACTTTGGCTTTTGTAAATTCCTTTTTTTACAAATGTTTTTCCCCCAGAAAAATATCATTTTCCCTGAAAAGTAATGACCAGCCCAAATGACTCCATAATGAGTAGATCCACAGGAAAGCTGTTGTCTTGGCCTTTACAACCTTTCTTTACCTCTGAATTTTTTGTATTGACTTTCTTGTATACTTAATAAACTGCTTCAATAACAGCAATCAGCGCAAACATGCTATTTCACTGGTGAGAGGTATGTTCTCTTTCTTAGCTGAACACTCCTGCTGCTCCTTTTAGTGATGGCTGGGCAAATTGTTGTGCCGCTTTTGTGCAAGAAAATGTGCACGACAAGCTCTGGGTACTCATTCATACGTATAGGCATACACACACACACACACACACACGTACATACAAGCACATGCACTCTCACATGCACACACGTGTATAGCCAGAGATGTCAAATGCCCCAGGCAAAAAGAGGGGTGGAGACAATTCCCTGCATGATAGCTAAATGATTATAATATTATTTACTGCCAGTCCTCGCTGCATCACTGATCTCTTTGGTGGAGAAATCCAGTAATTAATGTAAAAACAGGATGCCACCAAGCTCTGAGGAAGTGCTGAAATCCAAGCATCGGAGTAATCAGGGTACAGAGGAGAAACGTGTTTGCAGGGAGAGACAGCAGCAGACCCGTCATCCTGCGTGAGGGCATGTCTGCCTCTACCCTACGTCTAGAAAGTGTGGAGATATATTATCCTCCGGCAAGGCTATTCAGGAACACTCAGTGATACGGGAATCACTTGCCCCATGTCATTAAACCACGCACTAGAGGGCATAGCCCCCAGCATGGTCTCCAGCAGACAGAAGCACGTAAGAATCCCTCATGTTTCTTTGAGCTTCTTGCCACTCACCAGTTTCAGAAATGAAATATCAGGAAAACCAACAAACTTTTCTCCTGCAGTCTCCAAAGGACTGCTCAGGGTTTCCTCTTCTGTGCTTCAGTAGATGCAACTCTTTCCTATCCCACCCCCTTGTGCCCCCTCCTTGTACCGAGACACTGCTAAAAAAAATCACAGGCCAGCCTTGAAAATTTTTCCACGAAGTGATCATTACATTCTGTGAGTCAAACCAAGTTTACGTTTTAAACAAACGATGTGTCAATAAGAAGAATGGACTAATGTTAACTTCTATTACCATAGACATGCCTGGAGATGAAGAGTATTTGATCTATTTCTTCTTCAGGGCAACTTTCTTTTGCAGTAACGGCTTGCACTGCAGTGCTCGCTGTATCCTCTGCTTCCATTCTATCAATGTTCCTTTTGTTTCAGAGGCTCTTCAGTTAAATTAATATAGTGATCAAAATCACAGAACTGAACTCAGGCTGGGCTTAGACAGTAAATCTAGAGTTGCTTGGAAGAGAAATTACACATCTTGAGTGCATCCTTTGAGGTGACATTTCACAATAGGTAGATAGGTGAAGGTCATTATTTTAGCCACAATATAGTAATACCCAAGTGATAATTTTAAAATAGTGCAATGCTGTATTACTGCATTGTTGAACATTAACTCTATTATGCACTCACCAGAAGCCAATATGCCCTCCGTGTTCTTCCAATTAACACCAAATACCAAATGCAAACAGAACATTCCCATATCCAGCTCCGGACAGTGGAAGTCATCTCTGTTGGTCCCAGATTGCACTTGTCCTATCGAGGTCTTGCATGCATCTGATCACAGGACATAATAAACATAAAATCACACAAAAAGTGAATGCAAAATAACTTGACTCATTTCCATTTCATTAAAACACTTCCTTCAGAGTCAACATGAAAATTGCAGTCTTTTCTTACCTCTTAGCTGAAACAAAGTGGTGGTGGCTGGCTGTACCTATGTGTGAACGCCAATGCATTTCATCTCGGCTTACAGCAAGGTACTGCCATCAGTAACTAAGAGTTACCCCAAACAGACAAGACAAATCAACAATGGTCCCCTTCGGCTGCTTTAAGGCTTATTTCTCTCTGTTTGCTTAAGCCCTGACTTTTCCTCTGGAAACAAACGAGGTACTCAGTAACACACAACCCACACTGTCACCGAGGGGGAAGGCAGAGTCAGCGTGTCCCTGCTGCAAAGGGGAGCTGGTCACCGCCCTTCCCAACTTTCACCCCTCTCTCTTCAGTCCTTCCAAGTATTCCCACTACTGTGGACAACAGGCAGGTCTTGAAGAACATCCATATTCCTCCACATCCGGAGAGGGGCTAGATAACCCTGCTTACAGGCATGGCTAGGCTCTTTTTCACAAGGCACAGAAATTTCTGGCTCACACGGAGGTTTCTTACTCTACCACACGGAGCATGGACAGACATTAACAGCTCCTAGGTTGAGGTGGATGTCCAAGGAAGGTCTCAAGTGCACTATAATGGGCCCTGTTGTAGCAAAACAGCAGCAAACTGGAAGGCTTTTGAGAAAAGTATAATTTTTAACACCTTTGTAACCCCTATATGGCAAGCTGTGCCATTAAAGACATAACAAAAGGAATAACTGGAGAGGGCTCCAGTTCCCAGCTGCATCCAGCAAACCGTGGAGGCTGTAGAGGTGGGTGGCTCCCCTGCTGTTTTCACCCCAGCACTGGTGGGCTGTTAACACTGGGAGCAACAGTACTTCACCGGTGGCATCACTTAGCGATACGACACAACAGCATCTATAGAACCGATCAGCATAAATCAACATAACACCCACTTTGCAGGATTAGTATTGAAAACTTTCAAGTAGTGATGGGGGGAGACAATATATGACGAATTGCAAATATTTTGCTGAAGTGCTCTCACATGACATAGTATGTTTGCACAGTATGGGCATGTGAGACTGTACACACACACGGATTTCGATAATGTACATAATACTGTAGCTATGTCACTAGTTTCATACATTCTCCTAACAGTAACTTGTCAATTTTTCTGTAATCTTTTCTTAGACGTAGAGAAAACACAAATTTCCAGGAGCTACCACATGGGGAGGGGTGGAACAAAGGGGAGGGAGGGGTGTGTATTCATTTTTATTTCAAAGCACATCAGCATGTCTTTCTGTGCCCAAAGGGTCATCATGCCCAGAGTCACGTAAATAGAGACTGCTTAAAAAAATAACTCGAGGTCATTCAGAGTCAGACCCCTAGGTTTGAATTACAGATAAACACATTTCACAGTGCAAACTTCGGAAATAAGGTACAGAGGAGAACAACCTTACATGGCACTTCCATCAATTTTGACAGAGCAGTTTCAATTTTCAGTGTAATGATTCAAAGGTCTTGTGGCTTTCTGACAACACGGAGCTCTCCTTCCCTCTTCCTCATTCTCTGTCCTTCCCTCTGGTGCTCTGTGCACTCTCCGAACATTACCCATTTGAAACCTGGATGCTTTATCACATCCAAGTGTATTTGTGAGAGCTCTTCCAAATTCTTCACTTTAGGCAACCTTTTCCTGACCGAGAGATCTGTTTGGGGTTAAGATGGCAAGTGCTTTTGGAGGTGGCAGGCAAAATTCAAAAAAAAGGAAAAGTACTGTGCAGTGCACGAGAGCAATCCTTCTCCTGCTCTAAAGGAAAAGTCTATAAATACTCTACAGCAGGTGAGGATGGGCAAAGTCCCCCGCTCCTTCCCTAGCAACGATGACAGGGAAAACCTGAGAAAGATCCTCAAGAGGGGTACACTTGTCACTCTCCACTCCACTTCCCCAAGCTGCCACCCTATTTCCCAGCACCCGAGGAAGCAGAAAGCTTACTGTAGGCCTTGCTTGCCACCATATGGCATTATATTTCTCCACTCGCCCTTTCAATCATGTTAATGCCAGTAATGCAACAATCTTTTTTCTTTCATAGAGGTCTTAACCTGGCGTGTGCGTTGATTTAGTTTGCCAAGTTTTTATGCACCTATAAAAATGCAGACTAGGCATCTCCACAAGCACAGGCAAATCCTCTTTATGCTGATCTGAAAGAGTTCTGAGCTCACAGTTACAGGTCCTTGGTAGCACTGGCCCATCACTGCATGTTTTCTAGGGGCCAGAGGTGAACGAGCTGATTTCAAGAGGAACCCATCTGTGTCTTCCACCTTAACCTGGAGTCCATTATTCCCCACTGAACAGCCTCACTCCTCTGCTGCTGCTTCCAGCCAGTCTCAGGGTATTCCCAGACTGATGAGAACAAGCAATGCTGACATATCTCCAAACACCGCTGCTGTGATATTCCCAACCCATTTCAGCTAACATTTCAGCAAGCATTGGGAATGTGTAGTGCCACTCTGAAATGAGACTGTATTCACAAGCTTTCTTTGGGCAGTTTGGCGAAAACTGCTCTGAAAACACTGGCAGTTTTGTCCAAATGAAGCCTGGAGGATTAGTCTGTATGTGGCACTCCAATAATAACATCAAAGTAAGCAGTAGTATTAAGGGCCAGTTTAATTTTTGAACATATCGTATAACACACTGTGAAAGTAGCACAAGGTCAAGGAAAACATCCATTATTTAATTTGACTCGGAGCCAAAGTGGTGGTGATGTTGAAGACCACACTTCCCACCTTGAATGGAACTTCCTTTTTTTCAGTCCTTCCAACTTCATCAAAACTTTCCACTCTCTCTACCTTCATCCGTCTCTTTCTTAGCAAATACGTTACAATCTCAGAGGGTCTGCCCCTCTCACTCTTTCTTTCTTTGCCAGACAAACGAGGAACACTCTTAACTCTTTTATAAGCCACATTTGGTTTCCATTTCTGCCCTCAGCTGCATTTTACCTGCTCCAGGAAAGTCAAAGTAGCAGAGATGACAGCAACATCTCATCTTAGAAATCAGTGTCATTGTCACCCGAACTCTTCTTTCCAGATAACGTCGCCCCTCCTTTCTTGCACAATGGGATGGTAATTTCACATCAAAGGTAACCATGACAGCATCATGGCAGATGGATTTGTTTGGTAGGTGGGTTAAAGTAGCTCTGCAGCACTGTATGCCAATTAACGTTACTACCCCTCCAACTCTTTAAAAAAATCACTACTTCAGTCATTAAAAAGGTACACATGAATGTAAGAATTGCTAAGCCTGAGTGGATGTGATCAATAATTTACATATTGCTGCATAACAACTAAAGAAAACAGAAATAACAGCTTCAGTTTCAGGATATATGTAGCTGTCCTACGAAAGTAAATATATTAAAACATTCCTGCTATATTTTATGACTCTATATAAATATCAAAATAGGTTTATAAGTTGAAAAGAGAACGTGCCAGTACTAAAATCACCACTCACAGCACTTCAGTTTATGCCATTAAATCTCCCAGCTAACAGCATTCTGCTGGCAGTTGCTCTCCTGCTCAGGAGGCAAACCACACATCTGCCTTTCCAATATCCATGGTGAAAAAATCAGTCAGGAACCGCAGACCTGCCAAAACACGTTCAAAGAGTCCGAGGGTAAGGGGACTCATCGCAGGCGCCAGGTGGAACACAACCCCTGTTGGGTAGAGTAGGGGGGACTTAAACGAAGCAATTCACTATATAAGGGTATCATGGCATTGGTGTCTTATTCTGCTTCCTTTGACACTCTGGGATTCTCTTTCCATCCTTTTACCTGACCAACATCCTCAGAAAGTGCTGCCTCTCTCTCTCTTCTTCTGGATAAAAAGGTCAGAATGGAGAAAGGTAGCTTTACATCCTGTGCTGAACTGACCACACATCTCTGGCACCAGAAGTTAGGTTGCATCCAATGAGGGGTCACATTGTGAAACCAGATTAAAAAAGCAATGCCTTCCTCAGATGTGAAGTATGCTTGAACTGAAACCTCTTGACAGAAACTTTACCGGTGCCACAACCGCTTGGCAATGGGATCCATTTGTTGGCGTCCTCCCAGCTGCAGTAAACTGTAGTTTGTGTAACCCTGATGACCGTATAGGACTCAAAGGTGGTTTTATTGTATGTTTCTGTGAAATGCTCTATGAATTTCCTCAGGTCTCCCCTCAAGGCCAAGAGGAAGCTGGATCCTAGATTTTTTCCAGGTATTTGTTTCTCATGAAATCTGGTTATCATAAAGACATCAATGGAAAGGGGAGGGAAAGGTTTGAAAAGCTTCTGCTCTTTCCTGCCTTTCACTTTAGTAGTATTTTTCTTAGAGTTATGGTTCCTGGACAATATGCAAGGCAAGGTTAGCTTAACTTGTACAGTCTTACTTGTACATTGTCCAGAAATAATTCATTTGACATCATTAGATCTCACCAAAATGACATAGATAAAGCCATGGCAGAATTATGTTGGCATCAGTGGACCCGAGCTTTTATTCAAAGAAATACACACCCTGCCCAAAAAGCTCCTCTTAATCCTAAAGAACAAGACCAGAACAACTTATAAGGAATAAAATTTCCTAAAGCCCTTCTTGACAGCACTTTGGTACTCCATGAGAAAACCTGAGAGGAAAACATGCATCTGGTGATCATCTGATGGAGCAGGTCACTGTTTAGTCTTTCCAGCCACTTTCTAAGCTATTGTTTTGAGTGATGGCATGACAAAGAATCACTGTCTCCTATCAGAGTATGTTCTCGGATACGTCCTTCCACCCGAGGAGATCAAATCCTTTCTAGCCCCAGTGGATGCCTCCTGGCACCTCTCAGGGACCACTGCATAGCTGGTGGGGCAGCACCAACTCGTTTTCCACCAGGTCACAGGGCCAAGTACCGTAGCCGTGCCAGGGAAAACTCCTGATCAGCTTTTCACCAAACCCAGACTAAGAGAATAAGCAACAAAAATCAGGCAGCAGTTTCCCTCAGACACTTTAGGACAAATATTTCTACTGACAGTCTCTTTGCAGCCTATTTTGCTTTGCCTTTTTTTTTTTTTTTTTAACATTTCCAGTGCTCCTTCTGCACCAGAGCTTTATTTAAGGCTGTTGGCTAGGAGCCCCTGGGAGGATTCCCAGTCCCGGTACATCGCAGTATTACGAGTGTGGCCTCCTGCCTTGCCAGGACTTTAAAGGGCCCATCTGCCCTGTTACCATTGATCACATTAGATATTTGTAATTCAGCCCCCCGCAAATTACCCAGGTCTTAATTCCCAGTCCAAAGCTATATCCAAAGCTATTCTCTACTATTCTCTTTGCAGAGAAAGAAAAATATCTAATTTAAACCCAAAGCTTCCCTCCATCACCCCTCCCTGGAACATTTATGCATAGAGTGCGTTACTGCTATTATATTCTGAAATACAGCTATTTCATGCACAGAAAAATTCCTTTTTAAAAGTGCTTTGCTCCCCACTTTTTTCTTTCCCTTTCGTGCTGCATGTACCAACAGGGGCCAACTTTATTTCAGTATTGACTTGGATTTTGATAAATATGCTTCTATTTCATTTATTCTTTATTTGTGCAAAAGCTAGGCAGTATTTTTTATATTGTTTCCCACTTCCTTTTTGATTAAACTGTTATATTTGATTTTGCAGAAATACAGCAGTACAGAGATAGAGAGAGTGAGAAAAATACATCATCCTTGCCTCTCTCCTGACTCACAGCTCTGTAACTCTGACCCAAAAGCCCATCTTAACTCACTGGAAATAAGTGCCCAAAGGGAGCCGTCAGAGAGGAAGCTTTACAGGAGGTAACCACCCAAAGTGCTAACCACAGGGGAATAAGGTCTTTTCCACCCAAAATTAACTGAGCTGCTAAAAAACAAACCACTAAACTTACCATAATAATAACAGACAACCCAAGTCAGCCCTTTGAAATTGAATTATCAGTGTCAAAGACCAAAGGCCACTCAAACTTCAGTGTCGTTAGTTAGCACGTCAGTAAAAACCCAGTCTGTACAAATTCAGCAGATAGGCTGTGTATCTGCTTTTCCTTTGCAGGTAACTTTCCAAAGCTCTCCTCTTCAGTTCTTTTTTTTTCAGCTTAGGCAAAAAGTTTTCCGAGCAAAAAATATTGCCACTTCCAATACGCAGGGTGTATATAAAACACCTCCTTTTTTGCTGTGTGCCCGCAACAGGACTTGTCAGTAAACTAAGACCAGGACAGTAGATTCTTCCCTAAATTAGCCCACAATGGGATATGGTTTCACCTGCTAAGAGAAATAAATTTACTGGTGCTTATTTGAGCACCCCCATGGGACAAGAGTGAAATATCCTGGGGAGAAGGAGGCAGATAACATCCCTATAATTAAAACCATGCAGTACAACTCTGAAAAGTGAACCTGATCCTACAACCCCCATCCACTTTCATTCCCCCCTGCTGCCTTTCCAGCCTGTCCAGCCCGTAGCCCGTGCGGACAACCCTCAACCTGTGGCGTACGGTGACCGCTCCAGCAGGCCACCGGGTCGCAGGCTGCGAACGTTCGGTTAAAAATGCCAGCAGGAGGAGAAACATTAACTTTCACAGAATGACCAGAGGAAAAGGAAAAGCAGACGGTGAGCATTTTTTTTTTCCTCAAAGCTTCATGCCAGACGAACTGGGTCACAGGCCATCCTTGTGGTCTTTTGGCCAGGGAATGACAGGTATAAAGACAGATCCTGCCTACTGCAGCTCACCCCTCCTCTGCCCCAGCAGGAACCTCACCACCATTTTCACCACCAGAGAGGTGGGGATCCTCGTCTGCTCCCAACCAGAGCCCCCAGCATGAGACGGAGCCCAGCTCGCTCCACGTGCAGTGGCAGCTGAGGTCTGGCTGCGGCCTCCTCGCAGACACGCAGGAGCTGCCCCTGCTCCCCTCCGAGGCACGAAGCAGCTGGGAGCTGGAGCGGGAGCTGGGCTGAGAACGAGCCAAGGAGCCCTGCTGAGAAGCACGGCAGCCGGCCGAGGCCTTGCCCTGGGGAGCACAGTCTGACTCAGAGAGTTACAGCAAAGTGCAGGAATCACAGCGAAACAAGAAGCAACACGTTCCTGAGAGCCCCACAGCAGATCACAGCCAGGAAGTCAGCCCGGCCTCCCTCAACAATGCCCCTTGCAATGTCAGTATTCATCCTTTGTAAGCTTGCTCTGCCCTTCTCAAGAGCCAGAAGTGGCATTTGTGCCTCAGACGAGCCTGTGAAGGACCTCCAGGCCATCAAGCTATCAGCCGCCATGAGTTGTGCCTCCTCTCCCTCAGGCCTCTCACAGTGCTGCTGCACCCCAGGGCCACCAGCCTGCTCACTTTGCCAACCAGCAGCCTAACCTGTGCCACCCCGCTGCCACTGGTGGGGCAGCCTGCCACCCAGCTGGAAAAGGTACCAGAACCTTGCAACAGAAATTTAATTATTTGCTCAGACAGGAGAGGAGTGGTAGATAAGTCACCAGAGCAGAAGTGGAGGGGAGAAGGCCAAGCACCCCCATGTGCTCTCACACGGTCCATGTCAGGTTCTCAATTCTGAGCCCCTGATGGATAGTTCACACATAAATGGTTGCTAACAGACATATGTGCATTGCCCTGGTGCTCCTTCTACTGAATCAGCAAGCAGAGCAACCATAAGCGTTAACAGAGCTGCTGCTGCTGCTGCTTCTGCTGCTGCTGTGTCTACACGCTGGCTTGGCCAGGACTCACCTTGTTGGAGGAAGATATTTCAGTTCACAAATGTAGAAATAACTGAAGGATGGATTTCCAAGTATAGCCACAAAGAAGGTTTCTCTGAAACTGACTGACCACCGAGGCACTCAACGCTAAGGTATATTCGAACAGGGATTTCTAGGAATCTGATCTCACCCATAGATTCGCAGGAAGATCTAACACTGCTGTGGGGACAATAAAGTGTTTACAACCTGTCTGCTAACTCTACAAACAGTTGTAGATTAAGTCATGAGGAAGCCGGCTACTCAGCTGTTAAATAAAGCTTTCGAAAAGGTAGCAACATATGTTTAGTAGCCATCCCAAAATGGGAACATCAAGAGGAAATGTTTTTACAATAGCTCTCCTCACTATTGCCAGCCCCTCTGCCTGCGAAGGGAGCAGTGTTTGTGGGACTCATGTTTGGAAAAGTAAGCTTCAATAGCAGTGTCAAAGGGTAATTGGCACGAAAGAGATGCCTACATTTGGAACACGAGGAATTAAGTTTTCTTAAGCACGTTGGGACCACAGAGGGCTTGTTGTTGATAGACCCACAAGTAGTAATATTACCAGGTTCACACCAAGGGTCACAGCGCGCAGTGAGACAACCGTTCCTTAGAGCAAAGAGAGCAGGGTCACGACTCCTGTGTGCAACTGATTGATCCTCAGAGTTCAGAGCTGTGAGACGCATGAGGGAAAAAATGTGCATTTCACAGCGTTCATTTCCACCCGGCTTTGAAAGGTTTTTATTGAGGCAATGATCACCTTGCATTTTTGCTTTTCAGTTACTGCCTGAAAGCCAGTGGAAGGATTTGAAATGATACGTGACCATAGGATTTTATCACCAGAGCACATTAGCGTACAGGTTACAAGGTAAAGTCCTGCAGGTTTTGGTAGCTCTTCTCAAGGGCTCAAGTCTAGAGACTGGTCTTTGGTTTCCGTTCAGCAAGACAGAAGCTTGAAGCCTTGAGAAGTGACGGTGAAACTAATGGACTCGATTCTTAGTTTATGTTCTTCATAACCACAAGAAGAAAAGTGCATCCAAGTCACATTTCCACCGTGTTGATGTAGAACCTCAGCTCCCAGAATGGACTTGAAGAATATTTGGGTTAACCAGAGGGTCAGTGCGGTTTAGGGTGCTCTAAGCAATGTCTTCTGACACAGACTTCGGGAGTGCTCTACCCTGTTCTTCTAACTCCGACGGTCAGCACAAGCTGCCTCAGCAGCCCCCTGCCTCTTTGCCACCTGAGGGACCTTGTTTCACAGGCTATACTCACTTGCCTCGTTTAAATTTCTGAGGGCAGCGGAAGCTACTCAGACTCCAGCCTTGAGAAGGAGCCTATGGCTCCAACACACAACCTCCAATGAGCCTACTGTGCTTGCTGGAAACATCTGCAAAGCTCAGCAGAAGTCATTCTGGATCTTGTGAGAGCTGAGTCACTCCAAGCTGTGCTGTGTAATGTCCAAGGGACATCCCCTTGGATTACCGGCCAGGATTACACAACAAGAGGAAACTTGTCTGTAAATTTTGAATAAGCCCAGAGGCAGGGCTGTGGGAGTTTGGCCAGTGCTAAGTGAATACAGCAATCAATAAAGCTTATAGCTACGTACTTACAGCTTCAGTGCCTGGATTCAGGGAGCTCGCTGTAGAGCTGCACACAGGCTGGATTGCTCTGATCAATACTGGAAGGCGGCATAATACAACACTATTAATTAGTCTGGCCTGTTGAACCCAACTGAAGTTCTGCCATCTTCAGTCAAGATAGGATTTCACCTCGATGTGTCTCTTCCAACTCTCATATCTGTGATCCTGAGCACATCACTAAACTGCCAGTGGGATCTGCCAGCCATCCCGGTCGCTGATCTTTTGAGTACTCTATTTGTATTCACCACACCTCTGTCGTGTAAAGGATTCCAGTAATAAGCTATTAAAGACATTTAATGTTACCAATTTAAAACTGAAAAACACAAACTACTCAGGTGGCGAAGTTGCCAGAAGAGACATCAGGCCCTGTGTTAGAATATCTGATTCATCGACTCCTATGTGCTCAGATTGGATAATTATAGCTCCGTCAGTGAATAGTGTGTTTATTAGACCCAAATTTGGTGCAGTAATAGAAGCGGAATAGAGGATAACATCATCAGAAGTGTTCACAGAGAGACTGCCACGGTACAAAGGGCTGACGAATGTGGACAAATAAGGATGGCTTGTTAAAACTCAGCTTTTTGAGGGGTGCACCCATTTTCCATGCAGCTACCTGATAGCCTCTATGCAATATGGTGCAGGAATATTGCATTGCAGTTAAGGCATAGAAGAAGACTCCGTTACGATGGCTACTTAGCAAAGCTCAAAATCCCAGCTCAACACTTAATCAGACAAAGATATTATTTTCCAGTAATTTTACTGAGCAAGGCTTGACAGAAAAAGGAAGATCTCAAATGCTACTTATTCTTGTTAAGTTACTAATAATGGAGAAAATACTGATTGCAAGATCTACTCTGGTCCAGTACCAATTTCCTGTGCATGTTAATACTTTTGTATGCACATGGAGAAACAAATTGCAGATGTTTAAAAAGCTATGACAAATGAGATCATAGCCCAGTGTTAGAAGTGGCTGCAATGAATTGCCTTTCAGTTACAGGTCTGTGGTGGGACAGCTGAAGTATATGAAGGGAAAGTCAAGGAAAGGGTGGTAGTCCCACCTGGCCCACATGAGGACAATACAGCAAATAATTTGTTAAACAAATGTATTGTGAAAAACCTAAATAGACAACAGTCCATAAACCAAGGAAATGCTCAGTCCTGTAAGTCAAAGTGCAGAAGCAGTCATAATAATTCCAATTTTCTGAAAACTTGAAACTGTTCAAGTTTATCCTCTTCTACAGTTCCTGCAGATTCCTGCAGTGGTTAACAAGCAGCAAACTCCACCAGGCATTTGGCTCAGCCTATGTGGTTGGTGCAAACCCAGGGAAAGGTTTCTCCTCTTTGGTTCTCTTTCTCATTTTCAGTTCAGGTCAAGGGTTCAAGTAGCCCTGCACATCTACTTGGTTGTCCATGGACAGTGCTGACAAATTATTATTTTTTTATTATTTTCAGCAAGCTGAAAGGCAAAGGCAAGCATTGTTTTGTGTAAAATTCAGTGTTTAGAATGATTCAAAATGTTCATCTACTTTAGGAGGAGTTTTTTGCACATTTTTTTTTAATTAAGTACTTTTTTTGGGAGAAAATAATCCACTTAAGCAATATTGAGACACTTTTACTTGGGTAGGGATCAGATGACTCCAGGGGTACCTTCACTCTATTATTCTGTAATTCAAAATGTCAAAAAAAATCTTTCAAAAGTCATTCAAAGTGATCCTGCAAATTGATAGAAATACGTATTTTTTTCCTGTTTAACTAAATCTGTATTTTTCAGGATGAAAAATTGACTGCAAATTTTCTTCCATCTCTAACTGAAGTTTTGCTCTGAAAACTTTCATAGAACTACACTTTTGATTTTTCCCCTTCAGGAAATAACCTGTTTGCAAGTCAATTTATCAAAATTACACTTTCCAATACAGAAAATAATAAGGTATTTCAAATACCTCTCGCATCATTTTTAAAAGCAGTAGAGGTGAAAAGAAAGAAAAGAAAACAATATGTTTTAGAGCTTCTACAAGTCTTTAGAACCACATTCTTCAGCAGGGCTCTGTTTTCATCACTAAATCAATCTGATTTTTCTTTCTGTGGGTCATACAAGTTCAGATAAACTTCAGGAAGTAGCTTATGTCACATTGTTTAACTATGTAAAGCTTGTTTAACAAAATGCAAAAGGCATCAACAAATTGTTAACACGCAATAATATATCACCATTAAATATTTGAAAATGATTTGTTCTTTTTAAGAAGAGAAAAAGACCTAGCTATATTTAAGGTATCTTACCTCTCAATAGGGTTTTCACTGTTTTTAATGACACCTTCTTGGAAGTCAGAAAACAGTCTTTTACCCAAAATGTTGACTTGTTTCATTCAATAAAAATTTGGAATATTTTATGAGGTAATGCAGCCAACACAGGGTCTTTTGTTTATTTAATTATTTAATGTTTGAACAGTGCTTTGCAAGCATAATACACTATTATTTTTAGTACTACTTGTGTATATAGCATTAACAGCAAGACATGAATAAAATGCTCTCAGCTTTGCAAGCAATTTTCTTGATTAATTTCTTTGTATAAAGCAGCAGAGGGAGCTCATACATTATTTTTGGTGTGTCACACGAAAATGATAAATTACGCGTGCACACACATGTGCACACACACGCACGCCTAGGTGACACAGACCCGTATATGTATGTACACACGCAGCCAGCTCTGGGATGGATTGCACAGCTGCAGTGGCTGTGCCTGCATTAGTCATGCAGACCAATAGGAGCAGATCTGTACAGGGAAAGAGCTGGAGTGAGTATCGCATGCCCACAGCATACATATTTAAGGTCAGTTTTCTGGCCTAGTTGCAGCCTGGTCCCGTAGGCTGAGCTGCCCATTTGTGGCTCGAGCATGTCCAGTGGGCTCCCAGGGTGCTTCTTCCAGCTGTGTTCTACCAAAGAGGAACCCAGCTGGCATGTCCTGACATTGCTCTGGGATGCAAACCGAATCTCAGCCACGGGGGTGATGGGGAGGTGTGCATCAGCAGCGTGGTCTCCATCCAAACCAAGTCACCACTGCTAAAGCTGTGTTAGAAACTTCTAGGTACCTGGCCTGGGCCGATTTTCAGGTGTGTAAGACATTAGGTGGGTGACTTCAGTTTAGGAAATTACATTCTGTCGGAGTGACACATTAGGCATCTACGCACTTTTTTGAATTTTCCCCTCAATCTCTGTAATTTTTGCAGATGTTTAATGCTGGAGGTACACTGAGAAAGAAGTGCTGAAGTCACTTAAAGACACTTCTTAAAACTTCTCATTTGTGTCTGGCTGAAGGAGCTCTTGGGAATGTAGCCCCCAGCTGCCCCCCTGAAATCTGTACATCTGCCATGTAAGGAAGACTTAACAGAATTGCACTTAGCAACCCTCAACATTCCCCAGAAATAGTTATTATTTCCTTTTAGAGTATGTAGCATATTTCCTCTTCAACGTGCTGGTCCAGCCAGTGCCTTGAGAGCATGGTTTGGCTTCCCTAGGCACTCCTGTGAAAGTCCAGGAGAAACCAACACACAGTGGATAACGTGGGGACTGCACCTCGGGGGAGGGCAAAGCTGTAAGGATGCGGCTGGTCCAACAGAACATCCCATATCCTCCCGGACACAGGGAAGCACCATCGAGGCCAAAGAATGGGAACAGTGGGAAAACCAGCCTGCTGCTACCTTTCGTTTCCAGGCTGGGCAGAGATGTGGTGAGCTTTGCACTATGGCTTGTTGCTTTTGCTTCCAGACCTAGATGGAGCAGATGTGTAAATGCCAATAATAGAAAAAAACCATCAGAGGTTGGGAGCTGAGAGAAGTGTGTGGGGAGGGGTGGGAGCGGAGAGATGGGGCACAAGGAGGGAAGATGAGACAGTGAACGGCACAAACCCTTTGTGGTTTTATACAAAAATCCTCTTTTAGGGTGAGGCTTGCAGCAAAAGGAATAGACTTGGGGAGAATCACTTGTCATATCCAACCCAGCTGGCCAAACTCGTGGTAAAAAGCCCATGAGCAACCGTTGCATTGTTTTTATTGGTCTGTAAAGCAATATGTGTTACCGTATAAATAGTAACTAATAATAATAACATGTGCTGCAGCACTTCTGTGATATTTTTCAATAATTACTGTTGTTGTAAAGGAGTTCAGTATGAAGTAAAACATCTCTATGAGGGGAAAAAATTGCTACCTCTTTCCCTTTCATGTTTGTGTAACTGAATTAAAAATATGCAGATACGTCGGGTCGAAAAGAATGTTAGTTCAAATCTAAAATCTCAAGCTGAACACCTTGAAAAATTTCTCAGCTACATTGTTCTCTCATATATTATGAGGATTTTTGCTTCCTTTTAACAGCAGTAAATCGTCAAATAAAAGAGGCTTATATTGCACATACCATTGCGAGACATGCTCGTGATGTAATGTCAGAAGGAACTATTTTTTAAACTAATATACAGCAATTTAGCAGCATTAAAAGAACATAAACAAGATAAAAGTATAGCTTTTACAGCTATTCATCAATGGCCTTTTTTTGAAGAGTGCAGATACCTCCTCAGGCTAAGCATACATCTCTCTATTTCACATAAATACACAAAGTGACAGGGCTTCCAGTCAAAATAAACATTTGCTCAGTGTACACCTGATTTCCACCCATTTCATTCAACTGGAAAGATACTGAGGTTAACAAACATACTAATCTCTCATCTGCTCTAGGGGTGAGGATGTGCTGTATCCACCAGCTTGTGATTGAGTATGTTCACAGTTTGCTGTTCCCATGGACTTTTTTCTATTTAAAAGACAAACAAACAAACAAGCCTTTAGATGCATCCAGCCAAAATCACTTGCGGTTTTTAGAAAATGAGAATGGCTCAGGGTAGAGAGGACAATGGCTCAGGCTTGGTACCTGTGCATGTAGTGAGAAAGATTGTTGAAGAAAGCATCATTTGGGGGAAAAATGCAGCACAAGGTGACATGAAGATGGTATCGTTGCTCAGGAAAAAAAATTATACATAATATTGAATAACACAAAGCAGCTACAATTCAGGGCTAAAATGGTCTAAAATTTTTAAGAGTCTGAGGCACCTAAATCTCACTAGATTTGAGGAAATCAGTGGTACCTAGACCAGAAAGTAATTTTTTGCTGTTCTGGCTGATGGTGCATTGCTGCAATCCTCTGTGCAAGGAAACACGGTCCTGCCGCCTCCGCTACTTTCACCAGCAGTTCAGTAGCTGGAAGGAGAAGGGGAGCTGGAAGCTGCTCCTTAACCTGCTAGGGCAGTGCTCATTGAACACCACAGCACCCTTCACCTCCAGGTCCGGGTCCCCTGCCAAACACAGGCCAAGAGGATCCTACAGACCCCCTCTGGAGCCCACGTCTGGCACGCCAAGCCTGGAGTCTGATGCTTCACCAAGTAAAATACATGATTTGGACACATTGTTCGGTGATCTCACACTAAAATTTCACGCCATGCTGCTAAGGAAAAAGTGGATTGAGTCATTTTAACAGTCATGATGTTAGTCAAACCTGATTAACAGATTATTTTCCACTGACATCACTTCTTTATTCTATTTACAAGCTAAATAGCCCAGGCACTCAATTGATAAATGCTCATTTTCCTCCATCTTAATTAACTAAATATTCTTTTACTTAAACAAGCCCTCATTTTTCCGTAGTCGCAGTAATAGATCCATTAGCATGGTCTATCTGAGACCAGGCATCTTTTATTTATGAGGACAAGTCCAAACGGTTACTATTTTTTAATGTTTTTATTTTCCTTGATACTGTACACGGTGTAATGGCTTTGGTCCAAGCAGTAATCCCACAATGGGTGCCGTTCCTTCTTTCTTGACCTATCACACTCCAGATGATTTAATCCATTGTTTTGGATGTTGCTGATGATTTATTATATGAAAAATGTAAATGATCTGGATGGCAGATGTTTTATATTTTCTGACCATTCATTTTCAGTGGAAATGTAATTAAAATTTATGAAGTGTATCTGCTGAATTGCATTGGCAATTGATGATCTCCTCCAGTGCTGTCTGTCTGGAGATGATGAGTGATTGTGGACAGTGAGATGTGTTGACAAGGGCAGAAACAGACGTGATGTTACTGTCATGAGCGAGGCTACCTGCAAAAAGGCTGCTGGGTTTTTTTCTTCCTTTTTTCCCACAGGAAGAAGGTGGCAACCAGAGCTGTCTTTATTCTTGCAAGACAGAGTACAAAGCCTCTGCATACTCCTGAAAGCTGTCACTCTCCACAAGTGCAATCTCTGACTCTCTCAGCAATGGGCATCTGGAAGCCACGATATCGCTTACAACAGCCCGTGTCAAGGATATTAATTAAATTCCTGATGGCCACCCAGAGAAGTTAATGAGTGCAAATTTCACAACATCCCAACTCATAAGGCAGCACACTTAACCTTTTCAGTGTTGATATCCTTCCTCCAGGAGGGAAGTAAAGCAGCGAGCTGTTTGCCAAGGGAACGTGATGAGGAGGAATGGGGAAAGGAGGAGATGCTTGGTCTGCTGTGGTTTGAAACAGAAACAGACTGGAACCAGATCTGCCAGATTCAGGTATCCCACAATCCCAAAACTGAACGGGAAGCACTGTTTGCAGAATTGAGATCCCAGGTACCGTTTTGCACAGAGCCCTTACCGCTATGAACCTGAGTGGCCCTCTTCACCTCAGCCCCTTCCAGCTTCACATGCAAGTCCAACAGCCCTGGTCTTAACCCCAGCGAGCTATACTCACTGGACTTTGACTTGCCTCTGCTCTTGACATAGCACATGTCGTACGTTTCTAAGTACGTACTGTGGAGGAGACAATATACAATTACTACCACGCTACCATATCACTCCTTCTACAATAAATGTACAAACAGCCCAGATTAGCATGTAGTGAATGATGTAAGTGCTATAGGACCAACATTCAAAACTGGGCAGCTTCTGACACCCATCCTTACCATCAGGGATTTTGATCACTTAAATGTTTGAAGTGCTTTCCTAATCCACAAACCTCATTAAATATACCTAACACTAGATGCCAATAAAAGTGCCTTCATACTTAAGTCATGTGGCCACCTCGTTACCAGAGGCTGGTAAATGAGGATTTTATTCTGAAAGCAAACCCCAAAGGTAGTTTGTCACGAATGCCCCGGTCCCACCGTGGTTAATGACACTACTCGCAATGGCTTCTGTCAGGACAGGTGGGGTCTGGACGAAGGTGGTTGTAGCCCTCGGCTGGTGAGCCCTTCTCGTGCTGGTCAGTAGCGCTTTGCCATTCATTTCAAAAGCAGGCGTTACAAGCTCAAGAACTGATCCAAGCTTCAGGCCTGGTGGTGACTGTGACATTTGAAAGTGTGTGATTCAAAACAGATGAGGGATTGAAACGGCAGGTGCAGCAGATGGTCAAGATCCTGTTACACAAAGGCATTTTTGATCCATCCATGAATTCTCCCAGCTCCGTTGCTTCTGCATGTCTGTGGCCTTTGATGGGGAACTGTGGCAGGAGAGGAGAAAGAATGAGGCAGGAATGGGGACACAAGGTCTGGTTAGGCAGATTTTGGAAAAACCCAGGAGCAAAACAGACACTCTCAGAAGACCTCACGCTACAAGAGGCTTTGTAAATATTGCAGAGGAGCCAGGTAAGGTTAAGTTTGTCTCTTGACCTCGTTGCTGTCTTGTTGGGTGCCTCAGTTTACTTATCTGTAATTTCAGGTAATAACCCTTACCTGGCTTTGTGTGCCAAGACTTCATTCGTTAATACTGATGTCAAAGAGGGCACTCAGCACCTCGCAGGAGGCCCGGTGCACCTGCATTAGTTAGCCATAAATCATGGGAAACACCACTTTGAAGTGTCAGAAAGATTTAATGTGGGATACAGAACAGAAGGGGAATGTGATGAACCGAGCCCCAAGCCCCAAATAAGGAATTTGAAATGCACCTTCCCCTTAAGAGTGTCAGCAAATGAAGAAAAAGAAGAGCGGGGGAGCCCCAAAGGCAGCAATTTTGAATGCTTTAGTTTTCTCTATTGACTTTAATTAAGCTCACCCAGGATTGCAGGCCTGTCACTTGGGGAACCTTTCCATAAAGAAAAAAGGAGTTTGCTCCCCAGGTGGGTTTTCCCAAGTTTCTCAGGCTCTTGCCACAATATATGCCTGGCATCCATGACAGGGTCGTCAAAAATAATAGCTAAGGAATTCACTGTCTGTCATTCCAAAATAATTATGTATGGGGCTTTACTTGCACTCGAGATGGGTTATATATTTCATTGAGAAAATCCATGTAGACTAAAATATATATTTATATGAATGCATGTGATATATGGAGGTTGCAGGGATTAACTGGCAAACAGAGAACACGGGGGAACAGGAGTCTGTGTACATGCATGTGAACCATGTTGAGAAAGTGGGCGGAGACAACTGTCCTTCCAAGCTTTGTTAATTACAAAATCCATTAATGTTTTATTAGCCATTTATCAGTAATTAATCACCTACTTTGATGTAAAGTTCAGGCTTAAAAATGCACCATGGAAATCGCCCCTTAAATATGAATCAAGTTTAAGGGTCAGCGGGAACCACAGCGAAGAGAGCAGAATATTCCCCCCAGCTGGCTGGAAGGGACTTCTGATGCCTCAGCTTCGTGCCTGTGTCTACACATGCAATAGCTTTTGAGTGCCTGCAAAGTCAAAATAGCACAGGGGAAAAAAAAAAGGAATAAGAGAGCTTGCAAGCAGAAGGGGAGGAGGTAGTATACTCAGTGGTATTATTCAGGTGCACAGTTTGAATAAAAATGCAAAACAGGATGCTCCCATTCAGTAAATATTATCATTTTTATTCACTCATTAATTAAGTTGCTTAATTGCTGCTGTCAAAAGACTCTTGAGTTTGTAACTGGGGTTGTTGCACTGTTTTGATAGTAGCTGAAGAATGAAAAAGACAGTATCACTCGGCTTGCTCTGTACTTAATAATGAGGAGGCACTGGTTATAGGGGATCATAACAGAGCTGCAGAGTTTAAACATGGAAAAAGATATTTCCAGGAAAAAGAGGAAGGGGTAAGGTCAGCTTTGTGAAATCCATCGACACACTGTAGCTTGCACATTATCAATTCATCCATTACTCCATTAAAATAATTTTTATGCAAAATATTTCCCCTATTTTAATCTAACTTCCTCAAGAGGGCCCAGGAATGGAAACGGACTCAAGCCATGTCAGTCAACACAACGATAAGTATTTTTTCTAGATCTGTCCCCAAAGGATTATTTTAAGCTGGTTTATGAACTATCTCTTCCAAGACACTAGATTGGCAAATAACTGACGCTTATGGTTTATTATGCACAGCTTCTGAGACAGTACCTATTCACTGTAGGGTGATGAACAGTCCCACATCACTCAAGACATTCTTAGACTCGATGCCCACTTGGAGCCCACTTTACTGCAGGTGTCTCACACATCAGTATCACACTGATGACGTGCTATGGTAATGATACATGAGGGTGTCTGTGCAAATGCCCACCGTGAGAATGCAACCGATCCTTCTGATATGGATCAGGTCCATCAATAAGCATTTATTGATTCTCATTACTAAACAGACTAAATGGGAGACAGCTTTCAAACCAGGTTGTTGAGAATGAGCTCTGGTCTACCCAGAGTCAGATCATTACACGTACACCTCCGCCTGTAAGGAGGACCAGAGACGCTCTGGATTATGCTCCCTTCAGGCTGACCCATGAGCCACAAGAGGAAAGACCATTGCACACTGACAGCCAAGAAGAAAGAGCTGAGCAGAGATTAGAGCTAGGACGATGGAGGTGGTATGTAGCCACTAACTCTACCCCATGGGTGAGGTACATGCAGCTTACCCCCCAGTTCTAAAGTCGAGTCTGCAGTTAGATGTATACACCCATTCTCTGCTCACGTCTTTTTAAATCCTGTATAAAAAAGCAGGTGAGCACCTAAGGGGCTTATTTCTGCTCAGGAGGGACAGTTCTGCTTCATGCTGGAGCTCCCTTACCCAGGCATGGAGCAGAGGTGAGTCCTGCTGACCTGTGCACCGTGAAAGGACATTCACAGCAGGGTCTTAGGTTCAGTTTTGAGGTGGCTCACATTACCGATGTGCTGGCTTGGATAACTTTCAGAGATAGGTTATGGAGGACCCCAAGCTCTTTGACCCATCGAATTCTTGAAAAGTCTTTCATGGCTGTCCCAGACACACTTGCTAATGTCCCCCCCTTCTGTGGAGAAGAGGCTGCACTTTGCCCAAATAATGCACTGCATTTTGTGATGTACACAGTGGTTCTCTAGGAGAGAAGCAAATCTACTAGAGTCTTGTGAATATCTCATCTCCAAAAGATGAATCTAGGTTTCCTGATTTGAAAGGCTACTGGCCTAGAGCACCACTCTGTATGAAATGAATGAAAGGAAAAAGCAAAACTGTTATGAAACATCCCATTCTATACATGGAAAGTGTGAGCAAAGAAAAATCCTCAAACATTTCAAACCTCCTCATTACTATTCAACTCAAAGAGTCACAAAACACACCCATTCATATTATTAGATTTTACAGGTCAGCATTTAAAATCTCCAGGCCTAGGAAATGTGAGGGTGCTGACTGACGAGCTGGGACAGCTTTACCCCAGGACAAGCTGAAAAGTTTGGCAGCTTCAGCTGTCTGCCCTGCTGCTGATGTCCAAATGTCTGAGCTGCTTGTCAATCAGCTCCCAAACCACTGCAGTTTGCAGGGCAGACTTTTCACTGCAACCATAACCGACTTTGGTTTGCCTTAAAATGCTTCACTGGAAATGCTAGCTGGTTTCTGTGGAGGATGACACAGGACAGAAAAAGGTGCCTCCACATCCTGTCCCAACACAGACAATCCCCAGCAGTCACTACACCCCTCACTGTGCTTTTACAAAAACAGCCAAAGTACTAGAATGTGTATTTCACTGCCATACAAACTGAAAGTGTGCAGAAGCTGCTTTTCCAGAGAGTTTCTGCCATCAGCTCCTGGAATTGGGCACTCTGGTACCAAGGACTGTGTCCTGCACATCCTCCTTTCCTGGCTTTAACGGGCTCTCCTCACCTGCAACAGCAATGTCAGAGCACCTGAGCATCGTCTTGCTGGTCCAGGACACAGGATGCTGAGGCTGCATTCTCGTGCCACTCCCAATACACCTCCTGTCCCAGTTTGTGAATGCAGGGGCGAACATGCTCGAGGAGTTAAGATGTAAAGAAACACAAGGTTTTGCCTCCTCTTCTCTGATACAAGCAAATACCTTTGCTTCTCCTTTCCCTTGACCTTCCTGATGTCTCTTGTCGTGCTTCTTTTCTCCTGTCTGGTAGCTCCTTCATCCAGCCCTTGAGAGCAGAAGCTGTGACAGTCACCGGGAAAGGACATCAGTTTGCTGAAGAAAATGTTGTTTCTCAACTCTTCCCAGCGGAGTTTCTCAGATGTACTCTGAAGCTTTTTTAGGCGTCTCTTTGTCAGTGACCAGCAGTTAAATTCTGCTCTGATAAAAGAGGAAATGAGCCAAAGGGACCTAAATTTAACTACAAGAGAAAGCAGGTGATGTAAGTTCTCGATATAAGTTCTCAAACGGCCACCTGGACCTGAGTAACTCCTTAAGTAACTCCCTGATACAGCTGTGGTAGGCTCGCCTAGAGACTGTAATAAATTGCTGGAGCACGTTATTCCCTGAGGACCCAGCAGGCAGGCACACTGAAAGCTTCCTTGGGAAAAAAAAAAAAAAAAAAAAAGAAAAGAAAAAGCAAAAAACACAAAGGTTCAGCTGCTGTCCTTGGGCTTCTGTTTCCTTAACGCTTCCCCCAGTAAGACACGGTCAGACCAGACGATTCAGAAGCTGGAACACTTTGCACCCTTTGTCACATGTCCCTGGGACACCGGCGTGATCCCATCCGATGGCGATGGCTTCAGAGCCATCAAGGGAAAGCCGCCGCTTGGTCCTTCAAAAGGGAGGGGACACCCCCATCCCACACGAGATGAGGCCCCGGGGTGACCCCACAGTTTTCCTTTGGTTTGAGCTGCCAGGGGCAGGGAGAGGGGCAATGGGGTCTCTGGGGGAGAGCCCCCAGCAGGGTCAGAAGGGGCCAGGCCAGGAGGAGATTCAAAGGCGGCCGCAACCTCCAGCGTGCGACAACGTTCCCATCGGGGACCAGCTGGGAAGCCCCCTCAGCCGGGTGTTGTAGGTGAGGGGAGGCAGAGAGGATGCTGTAGGGCGGAGAGCAGCTTCCCCAGCCCCGGCGGGGCACCGAGCCTCCAGCGTGGGGCTGGAAATGAAGCAGCAGCGGGTAACGAGGTCTCCGGGCCCCACGGAGGCCAGGTTCACGCCTTGGTGTGTGTGCAGGAGTGGAAGAGGGGTTAAGGGGGTGAGGGAGAGTTCAGCTCCGGGCTGAGTGATGGCCCTGCCTGAGCGGGAGGGGGACACCCACAGCCCCCCGAGCAGAGTCACTGGAGGTTCATCCTGCCCGGGAGGAATTCCTCCCAGCAGTAGCTGTCCCGCTGATGAATTGCCCCACGGATGGGGCTGCCGGTCACACGCAGCTGTGCTCCAGCCCCCCAGCAGATGTTGGCCACCACCCACCACAACCACGCAGGGGGACGAGAAAAATTGTCCCTCTGAGAGGGATCAGGGGGATGGCACAGGGGGATTGCACGGGGTGCCAGGGGCTTGCTTGCCACTTGGTTCACCCAAGCCCACCCAGGAGGGAGAGGCAGCGCCGTACCTGTGCAGCTTCCTTGTGAAATCCCAGCAAAGTCTGCATGCTCCTTGCTTCACCTGCTGCTAAAGGGAGCATGGAGAGGGAGCGAGGGTTTATCTGGGGGGTTATCTCTCGGGTCACTAAAAAGGCAGTTGAAGTTTTATTCGGATTGACCTGGTCCACAAAGCTCTGAGTGTCTGCCACCGTCCCTGACTCCGCAGGGCTGGGATTGTGCTCTGGATGTGGGAAGACCAGGCATGACCATAAACGATGACACCTTTCCAGCTGTACTGTGGAGCACGCAAAAAAACATCACTGCAACTCAAGCACTGGTTTTGCAGCAGATTTTAGCAG
Source organism: Syrrhaptes paradoxus (assembly GCA_013400615.1). NCBI lineage: Eukaryota > Metazoa > Chordata > Aves > Pterocliformes > Pteroclidae > Syrrhaptes > Syrrhaptes paradoxus. The sequence continues at coordinate 90,649 of VZTO01018820.1, forward strand.
CAACAACAGTTTTCTGCTTAAAGGGGCTTCAGAACAAATACTTTGAAAAATTTTAAGTATATATATTTTATTATATGTTTTTATACAAAAGTAGAGAGGAATTGAAGTGATTATTTTATCTTCCAATTGAACCGTGATGGATCAAAGCAAGAAAGTATGTATCTCAAAACTGACACATCCCTAAAAATTTCATGATTGTTGCTATTTGATGTGACACGTCACAGAATTTTATGTCAAGCTGAAGAAAATGTGACAACTTCTATGTAGCATTTTCAGAAACAGAGTTTAAGTGCAGTTTTGAGAAGAATATCTGCAGGGTTTTTAAACTCTGCTCATTCCCATACTTAAGAAAAGCAACCCCATATGCTTTAAACTTCTGCACCCCATTAATTAAAGTCAGAGCTTAAAAATAATTCGGAAAATAATTGGCTGCATTAGAAAAGGCTGTGGGTGAGCTGAGAAGTTACTATTGCACAAATATTAATAAATCACTTTTCCTGTAATTAGTGGGAAAAAAAAAAAGAGTGCAATGTGGTGAGCTAGCAGCCGTTTTGCAAAAGTATTTTGGCTGCAGCCTGTCATCCTTCTTCCTTTCCCTTTCCACACACACACCCTTCCAAACCAAGGTACAGCTACTGATGCCATTTGTAAGAGAGAGGCCAGCAAGGGCAAAACAGGAGTTTTAAAAGGTTGATAGAAAATGAAGAAATAGGCCAAATGATCAAGACTGTAAATAAGTGATTAATACTATGCTAATGTTACCAGAAATTGAACAGTTCAGTCTCAACAGTCTATTGTGGTTCTTGAAAGGCAGGATTTTATAGCAGTGTTACGCAGTGCAGAAGAGCACTAAGCACCCCTCATTCTTTGCTCAGCACTTTCCTAGATGTAGCTCGTGTGGAGAGAAAGAATCAGAAAGAGCTCTAAGCCTTCCCCTAATCTAAGGAGAAATTCAACATTTGCAGGTTTCCAAAAGAAAGAAAATAAATAAGAGCAATGTTTTGTAAAATGAAAATAACGTTCTCATTTAAGAGTGTCACTAGGAATGCTAGATAATTGTTTTCTTTTGGCAAGCAAGTAAATAGCTATAGAGTTTTCTTGCTTGGGCACACACAAGTAATCCAAGGTGCAAAATAATCACAGCCTTCCTGATTCAAGAGATTCCCCAGAAGTAGATTCTGATGTACCCCTGTACAGTTTGTGCACCTTCCCTTGGCATATGATTGTTCTTCCTGGGTATATCCCTTTTATGCTCAAGAGCTCACCTTCTCGTTTCCAGCAACATCACCTCCTGCCTCTGGATTTCCTCTTGTCCCTTTTGTACATGCCCAAGGTTCTCCTCAACTTTTCTAAAAAAAATCTCCTGTTCTGTTTTGTTCATGAGGAAGTTCCCTGAAAGACAAATTTTCTTGCAAGTGGATTTTAACTGTTACGTTCCAGGTATAAAAGAAAGTTACAAGTTGTTTTCATTAAAAAGGAAGAAAAGGAAGGGAGGAAGGAAGGGAGGAAGGGAGGAAGGGAGGAAGGAAGGAAGGAAGGAAGGAAGGAGAAAGAATGAAAGAAAGAAAGAATGAAAGAAAGAAAGATCACTTCAAAGTACTCAATCTTTTAAAAGTTTATATACTAATTCTAAATATCCCCTGATCTTTTTGGCTCCTAAGCCACAATATTACGAACTTCTGTTGCCCTATATATCTGCCCTTTTGCACACAAGTTCTATTGACTTCAAAGGGAGCTGTACACGCACAACAGTGACATGTAAAGTCTCCTCAGTCCTTTAATCTTCCAAAAATTTAGTATTTATTGCTATCTCAAAATAAAATCCCATTTTTCTTAAAAATAATCTACAAATATTGACCATCTCTTCAGCAAAGCACTTAGGCACGTGGTAAACTTTAGGCAAATGAATATTCCTGTTCATATCCCATAAGATAAATTCATTTTTAAGTCGGTAGCACTACTTACATATTTAATGCTAGGCAGGTGTTAAGCACTTACCGGATCAGGACCATGAGAGAGAAATTCCTTCATCAAAGATACCAGTCAGATCACAGGGAGTATGACAACTCATTCTTCACCTTACCTAGGGTAATAATTGCCAGCATTTGTAATATTTTTATTCTGCTTCTGAATGTGGTGGTTTTGTGCATTACCGTCATTGGGGGCAAACTTTAGTCCCCTCTGCACTCTCCCCACAAAGAAGGGCTGAAGGATTATGTGCAGGGTGCACATCACAGGCTCCGTCTGCAGCAGTACAGCCCCACGCTGCCCCGCAGAAGGGACCTGCGGCAAAGCACAGCCCTTCTACCCTATGGCCAAAGGTCAACCCAGTTCACACTGGGGTCAACAGCAAAACATCGTGTCAGCTTCAATTGCATTCTTTGGGAAATAAACTTTCCTTTGGAATAGCCCCTTACTTTCACACTTGTCTTCACAGCATTCATTACACTCCAGATTCTCCATAATTGCCACGATTATTATTCTTGCTTGCTCTACAGTTTTTATCAGCATCATCGAACAATAAGAACCAAATAAATACTGATATGTATTCATAACTGATTCAAGAAAATCTTGGGGGTGAGATTCTGGGACTGTGAAGTTCTTCTATCCACAGAACATTTTTGCACAGCAGAGAGAGAACAAAGAGAAATGATGCTGTTTATTTTGATGGTTCTAAGAAGCTAAAATTCACCCTGCTCATCCCAGGAGCAAACAGCTGGCAAACAGCTGACAACGTAGATATCAGTCAACTCCCACATATCTCACAATATAATACAATAAATATAGGTAATAATGATACGACATGACAGGATGCATCTTTGATTGGATGTGCTGAAAAATAAAATCTTACACAAAACTATAGAGAAAAGGTTCCAAGAAGTATATCCTTCTCTTTTTGACTCTCTTACTTTCCTACTACATTGTTGCATATTTGTGATTTTTTTGTAAATTATGTTTTCTCTTTGAAACATTTTTCTTTAATTTCTATATTCCCAAAAAGCCATTTTACTATTTATGTGGTCAAATCTCCCTCCTAATGTGATTTGATGTCACATAAATAGTAACATGACTTTTTATGTTGTCTATTGCTTATGTAGAGTTGCAGAAACCCTATATTATAGCCTTGTATTACACCCTGATAATTTTCTGGGGTCGTCACTATAATATATGGCTTGAAGACTGCTATTGTGATGCTGTTGTCAGCCAAAAACCTTGCCTTCAAATGTGTGCCTAAACCATAGTATAACATAAATCAAAACATGTGTCTGCCCAGCCATATATCCGTTCTGTGACTTTAAATATTTTTATAATGATGGGCGCAGGACGGGACACTGGGCACTTTTTATAATCAATGTTGGAAACAACTAAACATAAAAAAAAATAAAAAAATCTGCATGTTGTTCACCTATAGCAGAAATGAGCTCCCCTGTACATTTTTAATAAAGGAGTAAGTTTACTTTAGGTGGTAAACCTCATGCCACTGTCTATAACTTTCTGTCTCAGCCACTGATCTGTTGACTGCTGAACAAAGCATTTGGCAACCCTTTTACCCCTGTACATGCTCTCCCGTGCACACACACAGATACAGGAGTTTCTGTGTTAGTTTATGATCACCTCCCTGGGATGGTTAAACTAGCTGATGCCAGGCCACAGACAATGCCAAACCAATGTATTTGGATGCAGGTCTTGGTTTAAAAGACCCCCATCCGTAGGGGTGCACAGATCTCACACTGACTCAGAACCACACTCTTGTTTGAAGGCAAACGCTAAACCTACCCACAGCGCTTACTCCAGTGTGCTCCAGTGCTACAGATCTTAAGATGTTCAGACTTTCCTCTCCCTTTTGCGTTTCTAAATCTCCCGTCAGCTTGGTTTATGAACACCAGACAGTTCTGAGCCCCTCCTTGACTACAGAGCTCTGCTCATTTTATTTCACATATTCCTGGACATCATGAGTTGGCCATTTCACACTTGTTCTACAGCAGGAATGAGGGGTAAATGCAGCGGTGTAGGTGAGCTGCTCTCAGCCGTGGATATAACACACCCGGGCTCTTCTCTGCTCTGTGAATGCTGTAGGAGTCCTAAAGCAGTTTTGAAAAAAAAATCACCGTTCACTGCTAAAACAGCCCCCTCCTGCAAAGAAATTCTGTATTTCAGAATATACAGAAAAATCTAGAGAATGGTGCCTTCCATCCCAGCAGCAGCCAAAAGTTTTTATGAAGTTGTTTGTGTCTGCAGCCAAGTCCTGCAAAGCTTTACAAAGCGTGTACCCTCCTCACGCCACTAATTCCATCAGATCTGACCAAGCTAACCGTGGGAGTTAGGATTACAAACACAGGATCAGGACTATAGCATGCGAAATCCTCGGAGATGAAAGTGCGATGCAGTTTGAAAACAGTATTTCTGTTCGTAATGAATGCTCTCAATTCGTACCAGATTTTGTAACGGTTCTGGGTACGCAGCGCTCTTCTGTTGTTGTCCCAGATGCTCTCCTTTCTGACCGATTTGCTTCCCTTTCACAAACGAGCCCCTCCTGCTCGCCCTGGGGAAGGCACTTATGGGAAAAGGGCAGTTAAAATTGCAAAAGCAGGGAATTGACTGTAATAAAGTGCAGGGAAATTCCATGTAAATGTGGCTCTTAATTTCTTAGGCCTCTGCAACTTATCAGTACCTTTCAACAGGGCTAATGTCAGGTACTGTACAGCATTCCTTATTTTCAGAAAGCTGTTTCCTAAGGTCCAGATGATGTTATAAGTGGTATAACATGACTCAAAGTAGTTTTGCCAGATGTGATATCCCCTGTTGCAGCCTCAAATAGGCTGCGAATGAGGAATGCATGCTCCATTAATTTCCATTGGAGTGAAGAATGCGTTACTCCTTTGCCATTCCCATACTAAGAAATCTTCACGTAGTCACAGCTTTATTTTCTTTATTCAGGAAGCCGTATATTCCAGCATTCTCCTGTATTTGCTTTTTGAGGATGTTCATTGACTTCTTTCCTTTATCACTTCTGCAACACGTACGTGCAGCCCTGTCTACACACACCGACACAAATTACGTCCTCAGGGGAATGTCTACAATGACCTGTTACTTTGGGTATTTCGTAGCTGGTTTTCTCCTTCCAGTGATTAAACCCACAAATTTAGTTAATGTACAGAGCAGGTTTCGTGCATAAATCTACCCCCTATAATTGCTTTTAAAATGCTGGAACCGCTTTCAGATGCTGTCATCCATTTCTTAGGCGGTGGCCTCCTTCTTTTGCGCGTTCAATAAATCAAAATTTACATGACTATTTCCCACCAGACATTTGTGGAAGGTAGATCAGTTCTCTGTGTGGTCTTTTTAAACAGTATTTTTTGGCAGATTTGTAAAAAAGACACGTATATAAATAAAATGAAATGAGTAGAAAATTTCCTAAAGGATGGTAGCTGCTGAACAGCCTCACACGCGTTAACAGAGGGAGAAGCTCATGGAATGTCTCTCTCACATTGTTATGCTGGTCATTACAAATCGTTCCTCTCGCACCACCGTTTTGAAGTGTTATTTTATTATTAAAAGTGTCAGTAACTCGGTCTTTTCTGAATTAACTCCTCTTCACCTCTAAATGACAAGAAGAAGGGATATGTATCTTTTTAGCCAGTCAGCAGAACTGCGGTAATTCACACTTTGCTAATCTCCACGCTCTGCTATTGGCACAGAGAAACGGTGGGATTGCGCTGTACAGCTTGGAAGGCACTGACGGTGTTGTAATCAACCCCACGTAACGACAATTTCCCTGCAATTGTAAATATCTATCACAAAATGTTTGTGAGCGTACTGGAGATGTA
>VZTO01018821.1:0-30208 GCA_013400615.1 Syrrhaptes paradoxus
CTAGCTGGGTTTAAAACCACAATGATGCCTAAAAATCTTGCTCTCTTCTAATGTCCAGCTTCCTAGCTTTGATACTTGCCTTTCTATTAGGCCCACGTGTTAGCTAGTGTTTTGCCACAATTCCAAATTCAGCATGTGAGGCTTTAACACAAGAGAAAGCATTTTCAGAAAACCATTCATTAACATTGTAAGTTACAATTAAAATAGTTTCTCAGTCTTAAATTTCAGTTAGCTGTGGCTTGTGGAGTACTACAGACTTTTTCCTGAGATTGTTTTGGGTTTTTTAATTCCACTGTAACAAATCTTACATGGCCACTCATCGGTTTCTCTAATCTTTCTAGAAAAAGTGCTGGTTTAAAATTCAGAGACTTTTCTATTCAGATATCAAAGCATCTAACTGAAGCTTAGAACCCCCAGATATTTTAGGGGGTCAGAAAAGTGCTTTGCCATATGCCTGGGACTCTCTGAAGTCAGTATAAACCTCTGCTTCAGAGCAACTCTGCAGCCCTTTACAGTTGTAGTAGAAGCTTGTAATTTACCTAAAGAGTGGGGGAATCAAGCTCGTCGGTTTGCACCAGCATTAAAAGTATAATGTGACCCTTGGCAACCAGAAACCAGGTTCTAATTTTGGTGAAATATTAATTAATCTGTGCAAAACCTATCTATAGGTTTCCTATATATATTTATAATGGAGCTTGAAACTAAGTAGTGTTGTTTTCTCTGAACATTTAATCTGGCTTGATTATGTGCACAGAATTTTAATAATTTTTGCTTCTTGAGAGTGGGGTGGTGCGAATCAAATAGCAAAGTGAAAAGCAAACTTTTCCACCTGCCCAGAGTAACCGTCTCATTACTGGGTGAAAGCTGAATTTGAAATGCAAAATTTAAAAAAAATAAGTTAAAGCTAGATTTCTGTAGTGAAGTGTAATGGACTGATAAAAAGGCAGATAACAGCACAGAAATAAGTTTCAACCATCATAAAATCCTGCTTACCATCTGTGAAACAATCTTGGTAGCTGCAATATCTCAGTTACTAAAATATCCCTTTTGTCCATGTTGTTCATATCAGTTTTAATTTCTAAAGCTGTGAGACTTTNATATTTGCTTTTTATTTCACATTTCCTCTTGAAAATGCATTGAAGAATATTGTATATTAGCTGTGTAGGAAACAACAGAATATCCGTGTTATTCACTTATTTAAATGTGTTGAAAATGTTTGCTGTTGGCTTTGGAGTTTAGTCAAATAGTTCTACTGGATGTAAAACTCAAGAGAATGTGAAATATATTTTCATTCTGACACAAAAGGACTAATGTATTTACCCTCCTACACACTCGAATGAAGATAGCTGTGCAAAGAAACAAGAACATTCCCAAGCAACAAGGAAATGATTGACATTGTGACATGATTCTTCCTTTAAAACTGGCTATAGTAGAATTGTTTATAGTACTTTTCATGATGTTTCAGATTTATTCCTAAAAATATTGTTTCATTGTATTTTACCATTGTTTCAGTCCTTTTAATGAAATGTGGTAGAAATAATGTTATCTCTGCTAAAAGCCTAATATTTTTACGTTGCTTGAATAATTGCACTATAGCTTCTCATGTTTCTTTCTCCATCTCTCCTGCAGCTGACATAAATATGGACATATCAAAACCTTTGAAAGCAAATCTCAGTTTTGTCAGGCTTGATCAAATAAACCAGTTTTTGAAGAAAATCATAACCACAAATGATGATGAGCCCAGGAAGGAGGCTCCTCTATCAGCTGGCGTCGTTCCAGATGAGGATGTCACTTCGACAACCAAACACCCCCGAAGAAAGGATTTGCTGCCTGCAGGGCACACCAATGCTGCACAAAAGGCTTCAGTGCAAGAAAACCTTTGGCAAGCCCTTTCCTGCTTCCAGAAGATTTCCATTCACACCGTTCAGATGGTTGTTTCAATGGAAACCATTCCACATCCCAGTAAACCTTCTTTGTTAGTCTCTTTATCAAACCTCAGTGGGAGCCTCAATGTTAAAAGTGGACTTAAAACTGCAGGTAAGAGTTTTGGAAAATTGAAGTGCTACTGATTTGTTCATGTGGTGGTCTAGTAACTTTTTCAAAGTGTGGGGCATTGAGGGGAACTCCTCTAGCTAACGTCATAAATCCACACCAGAAAATAGCAAATCCCTCATAGACTCTATTACCCAAGTTTTCCTTGCAGTGAGGCAGCACTTAATTGCGTTGTTAATATCCCCTAGCTTGTAATTACTAATTTATTAGCAGAATTCTGGCTGGAATTGTGGTTCTCACTATTGGTTACAAGAACCACTGTTCTGGTATTCTGATAATTCAGCACATACTTCAAAAGGGCAAAATTTTGACAGTTTTCACTCTATAACTACATTTTCTTGTTAGTAGAACCCTATATTTCTGTTTAAAAAAAATACAGAACTAATTGTTCAGAGCCCTGACACATGCATACTATATAAAAATTGGGTCATACCATTATTCTCCTCCAGGGTTATGAAGTTTTAAATTTTTTTACCTGCTTCCTCGGCACAGCTGAGAGTCACCCAGGGAAAATGGGCACTCCAGCCTCATTACTGCAGAGCGGCGAGGAAACTTTACACCTTGGGTACAATTAATAGGATGCCAGAGACTCATTTAAAATGAAGACATTTTGCATGTCTTTGTGAATTGTTTTATTAGTCTTTTAATAAACCTAATAAGGTGGTACAGTTACGTGACGTGGAGATGAGCCAGCTGGAGGTAGCTGGCAGGGTAGCTTGCAAGGTACAATGGTCTGGAGTTGAGAGGAACAAGTTGTAGGCCAAGCAAGGTGGTGATTTATTTCTTTTTCATCAGAAATATGTCTCCTCGAGCCAGAAAGTTTCAGCGCTGCTTTATTGTTTTAAAAGTTAAAGATGAAAAATTTAAGATTCTTAGGACGTGAAAGCCTGTGAAAGTGCTGGAGCCTGAAACTCTTGATTTATCCCTAAATAAACAGCAGGACAGGCAGGAACGGTGCCTGCGTTCCCACACTTTTCCAATCGGATCACAACCCTAGCATAGAAAGCACTGCAGCTGAGTAAATGTCCATTCTAATGTCCTTTAAATAGTTCTAGTTTTCCTTCTGGGTAATAATCCTCTTTCCTTCCATCGTTTCCCCTCTACCGTTTCTGCATTATCCATCCCATGGTACGTTATGGTGTCTGCAGCAAGCTTCGATATATCAAAGCCAAGCCCGTCCTGTCACTGTTCTATAAAGCAATTTGGCAACCTCAGCCGTGTAGATCGCTTACCCTGGAGTTTTTCATCCTCCCAGAAGGAGGATGTACCTTGCACATCAAGCCTCAGAAACATTCTGTTACAAAATTCTATTTCTTAATTCTAAGGGCATGCTGAGGAAGGATTTTTCGTGTCGCGAGCTATCTGTGTGTCTTCGGTATGTTTGTCGTCTGGCAAGCATTGCTGAGTAAAGCAATACTGATGCTGAATCTAATGAAAATGGAAATTAGTTATTCTATATGAAGAACTTTCATAAGCAGACAGTAAATAGACATTAACAGCCTCTTCATGTTTTTTTCCAGTTAAAGTTGCCCTATCTTTGCTTTATGAAAAGAAAAATACACGTGCGTGAGGTTTTGCATGCTGTTGTGATTGTGCAATAAATTGTTTGGAGTTTCAAGAAGTGCAAAAGACACTTCCACAAAACTGATTGAAACTGTCAAAAAATATTTTCATAAATCGTTTGGATTTTTCTTGAAAATTGTTAATTTGAAATTAAAGTGCTGAGAGAAACCACAGTGGAAATCATAGCTTCAGGAGAGCAGATCGGTTACTCAGTGTGGGGGAAATGGTATTATAATCTTACGTTAAAAATACTTTAGAAGAATACCGCAGTTCCTAACTAGATTCATTTTATTGTTGTAAAGAAATGATGCAAGCTAACTCAGTTAAAAAAAAAAATAGTGTAGTAGCTGTGTCTTGGGAGCAAGGAGTATTTAAATATGTCAGTTCTTCACTACTTTTCTTTTTACAAAGGATTTTATAGATATACCTTTTGAGCTGAACAGGGTTAATGTCGGATTTTTTTTTTTTACAGAATGAAACTAATACACAAATACTTCACTGTGTCTTTGATTTTACAGTCAAATAACTATTGTGACCATCTGCAGCAGCTGCATTTTACGAATTATTTGCTGAACCGAACTAAGCGCAATGACAAAAGTAGTCATCTCAGATGTACTGTTAAAACAGAGGAAGAAAAAGGAGCATTGCCTGCCTTGCGTACAGTATGGCCATCTGCTGTACAGATGTTATTGTATAGAATGACTTCAGATACAATAATTGTAGAAAATTTTCATTAAAACCTCAACAATTTGCACTTGTTTACTTGAATCTGCATAACTCCCCAGTGAGACAACACAATACGCTTGGGGTTTCTTTGGTTCTCACTAGCTTTTGCTTTGATCCTTTTTGATGTGCTGACTTTAATAAACATAGTTAAAAACACTGTTCAAAACCATCATGGAAAAAACTACAAAGGAACAATTATAGCAGTAGAAACTACTCTAATCCCTTACTTACGCAAAGCTATTTTTAGGGAAATATGTTTTTTTACACAGTTTATGTGGCAGTGTTTTACAAACAGTGTAAACGACTCCTTTGCCAGATGAGTTTTAATGTAGGAGATGAAGTCGCTTTGTAAGGAATCCTATTTGCTAGGAGTTATTTAGCTAAAAAACCTCGCAAGAATGGATTGTCGGCATTTTTCCTCTCTCATAGGGGGAAAACAAAAGTGCGTGACCTTGTGTAGTGCTTTGATTTTTTTTTTTTAGCTGAAATTAAGAAATAAGCTTGCCATATAACTTTTTTTTTTTAATTATCAGTTTTCCCTCTAGACTTTCTTGGTTTAATCATGGAAGCTAAAGGCCTTCTGTTTTAAGTTTTCTTCTTAATTTCGTATGAAAGTAAAAAGATGTAGCTTCTGAAAAACAGAGGGGCTAATTACTTGAATTATTTCACTTCTAACAAAATAAATTGGAAGTGTTGAATGCTCACATTACAGTTGGATCAAATTAAAACACCTCGATTTCTACATATCCTGCTGCACTGTTATATGACTCCAAACCTTTAGTCTGTCAAGGGACTTCATTTTTTGGACACTTTTCATGTTTTAATACAACAGTTACTTATAACAACATGGTTACTATTTCTGCTAGAATACTTATGTTCTCCTCTCTACTTACATTGAAATCCCAAGTATTTTGGTTTTAGTAAAGTAATACTATTGTAGAATGTGACACAGTGTATTGTCAAAAAGCAAACCAAAATAAAATCCCTCCTCCAAAAACAAGATATTATTAATTTTACTTTAGAAGAATCTACCAGTATAGTTTTTCTGGTACCCTTAAGGGCAGGAGTTTAAGTCTTAGTCATGTGTCGTGGGTTTTTTTTCAATTTACCTCTTTAATTCTCTCCCCTATGACTGGGTGGGAGCGGGGACTGTGTGAGCGGGTGTGTGTGGTTTGGCCCTAGCCAAGGGCTAACCCGCCACATGATGTTAAATAAAATAATTATCTGTAGTCATTTTACGTTTTGTGGCTTAGAGTTACAAGTTAAAGCTTGTACCTATTTCTTATGAGCAAATAACAAACGTGTAGCTCATTTTTGCTAGCTTTTTTGAATTGTTGATGGAAACCCCAAGTTCAAGAACTATCATTAGACCTGGTTCAAGTGATTTTTGTCGTCTGAAGTAAGTGGCATCTTCTACAAAGTGGCTAGAGCTCTAGCTGGGTACCCCGTCAGGTTTGAGATTACTTGAGGTGTGTAGCTCACTCCAGAACAATCACATGCCATTAAAGTTGAAATAATTTTTACCAATAAATACAAGGAAATAGAATGCATTTCTAAACATAGGACTTTCCATTAATTTAGGTTTGGTGTTGAAATGAGCACTACCTACCTGCCAAAAGAGCAGATAAATGAGAGAAGTTGAGGACTGTACTCTCCCCAGAGTGAAAGGCAGCAAGAAGCCCGTAGCCTCTCGATGGAGCCTTATTTTGCTCTGGCTGGACACAGGAGGGAAGTCTTGCTGTTCAGTGTCTGAACTGAGAGAGTTACAGACATAAAATATTCCAAAGAGCATAGACAGAATTCCCCAGCCCTTCGTTCTGTATGCAGAAATGATTGCTTTAGCATATAAAAAAGGGGAAAAAATAGGCACTAGTTGAGCTTATGATAATTGCAAGTATTTTTACTAAACGTGAAAGAAATTACATACTTTACAGAAATATTAAAAATTAAATACAGCTATTAATTGGTGTAGAGCAAAGACCAAACTTCATTTTGGAGTTAACTGACTCTCTTGAGAAAACTCTGCTAAGGCGTAGTCGTAGCCTTTGGATGCTGCAGATATGCACGTTAGCCCATGGGGAAATAAAACATTAAATTAGATATGACTACCTAAAATAATATGCAGCAGTAACAAGCCATTTACAACACCCAGAAGACCTTTGTTACTTTTAGAAAGAAATATAAACTCTTTCCAACACTTGAACAATAGGAAATTAATTCTTTGTCAGTAGAAGCCAGAGGACAAACTAAATATTTAAATGACCACTGAGGATTGAGGTGGAAGTGCAGCTTGTAGACAGCTATACAAATCACTAACAAACCTTAATGAATATTGGGTGTGGGCATCAGGGTCCTGTCAGATTTGACACCGTGTCCCAAGTAGCTTAAACCCAACACTCAAGAAAAGGTGGAGACCTCATCAGGTCTCTAACATCTGGCATTTTATTTGTCATTTGGCATACCCTGCAAGCGCAAAAGAAAGAGTAAAAGGGGATTATCCTGACAATGAAATGAGTTACTGAATCTTGTGATAATGAAAAGCAGAAGAATTCTAATTCCTTTCTATAGTCCCTGAGGTGGAGGTGCGTTTATAGTTCTGCAGGAATATAATGGAGGAGGAAAGAACAGATGGCCCAAAATCCATGAAACAAGACACCACTTAATCCCAGCACTGAGTACCACTATTAATCCTGGTCAGATTCCCTACTGGTACTTTGTAACAGGGTTCAGAATTGCTACTGATGAACTAGCACATTAACTCGGGGGAAAATAAAAAAAAAAGAAAAAAAAAGTTAGTTGTAGGTTGTTGGTTCAAGATGGTGTGCACTAATTTTGTAGAACTGCATTTACAGTTGAAATAACTTGACTTTAAAAGTAGACTCCAAATGAAATTCGATTCGGAACAAAGAGGTTTGGGTTTTTAATCTCTTCAGCTTTTATTGTGGAAGTAACTGTGTAATTTTTTTGAGAATGGAATGTGGATCCCGGTGCTATCTGTGGCAGTTTTAGCTGATACAGCATTTCCATGGTAGTCAGTTCTATAGAATATTTACATTCATGAGGAAATATATATACCAGTGAAAGCTGAATGTTTTCTTTGTACATTTTATGCTTTCTCTGCAATTCCTCCAGTTCACTCTACATTTTGCAGCATGAAGTACAAACACAGAGATTAGGCATTGTTGCCCATTTTAAGCACCTGTTCCCTAAGTTTAAATTGTTTCTTCTTTTTCTCTGACAATAATATTTTCTATGGGATGAGATGACCACCTTGCTGGCCAAACAAAAGATGCAATTCCATAGGAAGTGTAGGATAGTGTGGCAGCACGTTTCCACGCTCTGCCTTGCGCTTGCCCACTCAGTTGAGTCAGGGCACTGATCTGTCTGAAAACTAACCCAACAGGAAAGAAGAGTTTCCAGCAAGATCGTGTCCTTCAGCTTGGTGCACGGGACAGGTACACTTTAATGACCGTGCTGGCACAGAAAAGAACTCGAAAAAGTATAAAAGGGAGGGAGGGGGAGGAAGAACTGGAGGGAGGAGAAGATTGGAAGATAGGATCTGGACTGGCCTTAATTCTGGAGAAGCCCATCCCAAGAGTGCAAGGAAACCTGCTAAGTATCTACAACTTCATAAATCAGTGATGGTTGTAGGTACCAGCTATCTCCTGCAAATAAACCAAAGTTTTCAACCAACTGCCTAAAGTTAAGGCGTGAAAATACATTTTTTTTTTGAATTGAAGAACCCCTCCATGTCCATCTGTAAAGCTGGAGGAAGAATGTTTAGTCATTTTTTTGAAAACTGCTGGTATCTAAAAATGTTTATAATACAAGAACCAAGTATTACTCATGTCAGTATAGCACTCAGTTTTGAAAGCTGGACCCATGGATGCCAAATGAACACTTTTTGTTGTTCTCCATTCTGCATTTTTCTCCACATAATTAGAATAAGGGCGATATAGAGCTTTACAAATATATTCTAAACTATTGTGTACCCAAAGACAGCCTTGACCAAAAATGAAAATCCCTTTCGATCCTAAATTTCATATATCTCTGATCAGACACCGTAAAATCCAAAATTACCAAATCAACAAGTGAATTGAGATTTTTTTTTTCAGCTATTAAGTATGCAATAGTGTAATGAACATGATGTACCTGCCCAGTTATTCTTTAAGGGAGATGAGTTCATTTCAAACAGATAAGCATCTTTGACTTCTCTTCTGATTCATCACTGACCTGAACTCCGTTTGAACCTTGTTAGACACAAAACAAGCAGGATTCCTGGCCTGAGCTATAAAATATAATTAAGCCCTTTTGAAATGATGTGTAAAAGAACATAGCTTTACCCCCACTATAACTACTACCACCACCACAACCAATAAAGTTAAATCAAGCACTGCCTGTAATGGATTAAAATAATAAATGTTCCTGGATTTTAGTGTTTGAAGTATTTGAAGAAAACAGGCTCCCAGCAGCCATGACTGCTGAATGCATGGGGACATTTATTGGTGACGAATTCAAGGGTTTGGCCTGTTTAAGATCATTACTTTCTGTTTACCGTGTGTTCCATATCTCATGTTTTTACAGAGCCCGCTTGTGTCCCCGTGTAATGCTGAAAAACTCTCTTTCGCTAAAGAATAGTTAATTCCTGATGTGTAAATATTGTTCTCCTGGGGAGAATGAAATGATAAGAAAGAAATCATAAGATTCAGCTCGACACTAATGAGAAATCCAGTGCAGTCGGTGGATTGTTAACTCCTGGAAAACTTTACTACGTCTCACCGTTTGTTTGCTACTGCTGTTTCCAGGCTTGAATAAATTGCATGACTTTGAAATTAGCTGCAGAATTTCCCCTGTAATTATTTTCGCAGCTTTGTTACCCTTTCCTCTCAGAAGCTGCTTTGTAGAGGATACCTGTCAACAGGGCATGGTAACTACTATAAGTACTCTTTACATGATGTATCTGAAGTTTTCTTAAGAAAAATCATGTAGATAATTGTATCTATATATTGGGTATAATAACATACTTACATATTCAAAGCTGGTTTAGTATCTTTAGCAACTTTAAACTAGCTACTGAAGCTGCAGATCTGAAGAGTGAGTGCTCAGAAGCAAATATCACAGATTATCACCTTAGAAACGTGTGACATTAAAGCAGAAGGTTGTAAGGAACACCACTGGCTAATTACCCTTCAGCAGCCGGATTGTGTATCTGCCGCCCAGCCAGGGAGGGAACCTGGGCTTCTTCCTTGGAGTGCACCACGATCCTTTGGGGGGGAATGCTGCTGCCGTCAGTGCAGACCGTGTCGCCCACAGGCACTTTGCCCAGTCCGAACCAGCATGGCAGGCTCTGTGCTCTGGGACCGTCTTGCTTCTGAACTGCCACAAACTCAAAAGTAATTTTCTTCTTAGAGCTATAGTTTATAGCAAAGCTACCAGCCTCCAAGAGGCTTTTCAAAAGATAGCTCGACTGTAGTCTGTTTGCTGTATTTATTATAATATGTGTGTTTCCGTTTTCTTAAAACTCTTTTCACGTATAGGATTTTGCCAGTTAAAGTCACGCTCTGTGTTGTGTTAGGTGACAGTGCAGTGACCCAAAGAGGATTTGCAGCTATCTAAAGAGCAAATGCACAGAGCATAACAGAAGGAAAAAACCTTGTGCTGCATTTCTACTTGTTTCATTTCGAGATGAATCAAATGTCAGTATTTGGAAATGTTTCTGAAAACAGAAAGTCCATAATTAATGTCAAAATATTGTATCTCCCTTTGTCTGTGAACCAGGAAAAATAACAGAAATCTTTTTAACGCCTGTTTTGCCTGAACACTAAGTGATGGTTCCTGTAAAAGCAAGGGTTGTTTCGATGTATTTGCTGCATCTATTAAAATGAGACACCTCTTTTTTTCTATACACACAAAGAGATTTTTTGCACACAGGGCAGCTTAACATACGTGGAGCTTCCTAATATTAGTAAAAAATAATATGACTGTTATAGTTCTATGTAAACCCGAATGTAACTATATTTATAACTATATTAGGCTACTAAGATTCTATGAGATGTCTTTGTGTTAGCGTAAATCAAGTCTCTACTGACTATGAAAAGAAAGATGTTAGAATCTCAAAGCTAATGTTATAAATTTTCTGTACAATTCTCTTGTATTGATCTCCATCTTTAATTTCTGAGCAAGTTAATTTCTTGATGTTACTAAGCAGACGCTAGCTTTCTTTCAAAGCCTCGTGTGTTATTTCCAACGGTATGAAAATACCTGGCACGTGTCATAAAGGTAATCCTTCCAAGGGTGTGCAGAAGCATGGTGTCAATGGTATTTATCCTAGTGAGTGTGGCAGCATCTTGCAGATCTATTGTGCGTCTGGGTGGAGCCTGACAATGGAGGGCTGGCAGCACTTTTTAAACACTGTCCAAAGCAAGTGCTTCATATTTATTAGTCTCCTGGAGGAGTATTTGAGACGTCATGAAGTTATTTGTTCCTAGAAGTAAATTATTGCACGTACTGAAAAGTGTGTTGGTGTTCATGAGCAATAATCCAAACAGAACAAGTTAACTTTTACATATCACAACAATCGTTTATGAAGATATATTACTTCTGTGTGGTGCCATCTCAAGTTCACTTCAAATGGAGACCTTGATTTAATCTGTTTAAACGGACGTTAGAATTCTACAATAGGAGTTTGTGAGAGATACATGAAAGGGCTGACTGAAAACTGTGTGTGGGAGGGGAAAAAACCAAAGGAGAATTATATTGCATCTTTACCTTTCTGAGATCATTGCTTTAGTCATAGGAAAACAACTTCACTAACTGAGCATATATTTGAATGTTAGTATGGTATTTAGTAATCTTAAAATAAGCTCCCTTCTAGTGCACACTGGTATTTCTTGACTCCCTTCCCTTAGGATGTGAGATAATGTCTTTTCTAATGTTATGCTTTTCAAATTTCCATAGTAATGGTACCCCATTGAAGCTTCTCTCAGGCCTTGAGATATTTTTATTTACTACTGCTCTTTAGGGTTTATACATACTTGCTGATCTTCATTTGTTTTCTTTAACCTTCCTCAAGACATCTCTTTGTGCAAGTTTGTCTGAATTCTCTCTGCATTCTTTCTGCTGAATGATCAGTTCTGTTTCTAAGCCGTTGGATATTGTGTTTTCTTTGTACTTTGTGGAGCTGAGGTGACAACAGAAAAAGACCGCAAAGCGTAATCCTTCCAAGTGTAACCCTAGTGAAAGAAAACATAAATAAATCCACTTGTATTCTGTAATTCCTTTTTCCCTTTAGTTATTTCTGCAACTTGACAAATATTCCAATCAAACTATAGAACATTTTTATATATTGCAGAATTCTGCAATAGTTCCAGTGAATTTCTCCTCTTTAAAATCAAAGTTCCATGGAGAGTATAAAAAAAATTTGAATTTCCAAATATTGTAGTGCCTCTTAAAATAACTAAACTGAGCATAGCAAGATGAGGGTGAACCCTTCCCGTAAAAACACCTTTTTTTCGTGGTTTAAGGCTGTATGTGAAGCTACGTCATTCTAAGGTTTGCAGAATCTAGTCTAAACCAGTACCAAAAGGAGAGGCATCAGTGTGTGTTGATGTGAGTTTTCTTGATCATCACTGAAGTTCAGTGTCAAGAAACCACTGAACGGTTTCTGTCGTATAAAGTTGGTGGAAACAGTCCTGTTGATTGGTATGGGACGAAGGTTCACTCAAGCCCTTGATCATTCTGACTGTTTTTGGGTGGGACAGAGTGAACTTTCTTCACAGTAGCTGGTGTGAGGCTGTGTTCTGGATTTGTGCTGAGGAGAAGGCTGATCACACACTGATGTTTACAGTTGCTGCCAGGACAGTCAAGGACTTTTCAGCTTCTCTGCTGTGCCAGTGTCTGCAGGGGCAGGAGAAGCTGGGAGGGAGCACAGCCCCAGGTACTAGCCTAGGATTCGGTCTTAGGTTTAGGATTGAGACCCAAATTGGCCAGTGGTGTATTCCATGTCATGTATGTCATGCCCAGTGTGTAGCACTCTGTCCAGAAGTGCTCCCTCCCTCTCTCTCTCAGTTAGCTCTCACTCTCTTTCTCGAACTGTCGGGCTCTTCTCTTTTCTAGGATTGCAGTTTCGGGACTCTCCCTGCTCTGGGATTGTTATCTGGGAATGGGCTTGAGCGAGCCTTGGTCATTGTGTGATGAGCAGCTGCACTGTGTATCACTCGTTTGTGTATTTTTATATTATTATTGCTATTATTATTATCATCATCATTATTTGCAGTTTAATTGTAGTTTAGAGCGAGCGGCTGTGTGGTGTTTGCTGCTAGCTGAGTTGATTAAACCATGACAACTCCAAACTGCTCAAGGAAGAGATTCTTCTTGTTTGTGGTTCCTGCTTGGGTTGAATACAACTCAATGCCATTATCACTGTGGGGACTGTTGGACCACCTTCGTAATGGATGCTGGCTGAAAAAAAACACAGTATATTTCCTTCCATTGTATAAAATATTTCTTGGTATTATAAAATAATAACTCCCAGGACGCAAACAGAGTTCTTTGTCATTCTGAATTCTAAGAGAGATTCATAGAAGTTTTACTGCATGTATTCAAAACAGCGAGGTTGGGGGGGGAGGTGGGATTTTTCTACTAGCAAAGGCATGAAAATATAAAATGGAACTGTACCTTGGAACATCTGTATATAAGCTTTAGGTGTTTTGTAACCTTTTGGCTTTTGTAAATATCCAGTTTCATTAGAAAAATAAGCCGTGGGCATTATAAAGTATGGTGACATTCAATATTCCGAGTGTTGAGTCCAAGTGTGAGCACCAGAAGAGAAAAAAGTTAACCCGACCTCAGATGTAGTCCTTTTCATGTAAATATACAAAAGAAATAGAGACATATTAAGTATGGTCTGTTTTATTAAACAATGATTTGCTGTAAGTTAAATTCACAGGAGATGTGACATTTAGGTGGTGTTTCTTTCCTAAAAATGTTTGTGTCTTTAACGAGAGTACATAAGTTCTGTCGTAAATCTAACCTGCCATTATCATTTCTATGTTTTATTAAGCTATGTAAAGGGCAAATGGTTGTGATTTGAAGAGTTTAGATTAAACTGGCTTTTTGCTAATCACACATTATGTATTCTGACTAACAGTAATTGTTTTGAATTATTTGAATTCGAACATTACCCGTATTCTCCTGCTAAGCACTCCAAAGGCTAGCAAGGCAGTATTTTATAATAACTAACCTGAGCAAAACCAGAGAGAATTGTTCAAAATAGCTATTTCCTATCAGTTTAAAATATAATCAAGTGAAGCATCTGTTCTTGTTCTTAATATACTCTTTTGAAAAAAAAAAATCATAGTTTAATGAAAAATGTCTCTTCTCATAAACCTTAAAATACTCACACATGTAACAAGTCGTAAGGTTTTGGCAAATAGTTCTTTGTAAGGAATGTGCATGGGACATACCTGCTCCATCACTGCAACACTGTGTAAAGCATGCTCAATAGTATCAGAAGAGCAAGCTAAGAAAAAAAAAAAATATAACAAGTCTGGTGGCCCAACTGTGATGCTCCTGCTTGGAGAGGAGAGCGATTGTCCACACAAGTGTTTCCATGACAGTCAGTGGGACTGGTTGTGTGAGTAATTGCTTCCAGGCACAGATTCCCAGGCTCATGGTAAATGACAATTCATGAATTGTCTCTCTCTCTCTTTTTAGGAATCCATGGATCGTCTTTTGTCCTTGACATAAAAGATTTCCTGCTTAAAACAAGTCTCAAAGAGCGAGCCAGATCTCTGATGGGCCCTTTTTGCTGCTCTGTTAACGTGGAAGCCAAGTGGTGTAAGCACAGTGGTGATCCTGGCCCAGAGCAATCTATTCCAAAAATATACATCGATCTAAGAGGAGGGCTGCTGCAGGTCTGTATAAGATGCTTATGGTTCTGTTCTTGGGTGGGACTGGCTTTGGGTGACTGAGATTTCATAAATAAATTGTATGGAAGCTTGTAAAGCTTTGCAGCCTACAGCAGTTCGTTGGGTTGGGGTTCTTTGCTTGTTTGGTTTGGGTGGGTTTTATTTTACCTTTTAAAAGAAGTATCTATTCTTTCATGTTAAACTGTTGATTGAAAAATTGTGTACATTGTTTTTGTGTTGTTTTGTTTTTTAAATACTCCTTAAGCTGTGTATTGTAGCTGTATGTGTGTGTTCCTGCTGGATCGAATTACTAACACTTAGTATCTATGACCCTGTTCTGGCGTGTGCGTGTGTTTGTCTGTCCATGAGCTACGTGTCCATAGTGCCTACGGGTAGCTTTCAGAAATACGTGTCCTTTCTTTTTAAACTTACACCAGTTTCTCAGGGGAGTAATTATAAACTGTTGTTTGTAGCAATTAATACTCAGTTTTCCATGCTATCCTCTGCTTTTTGGAAGTGCCCACAACTTGAAACCAGTCCAAGAAGCATGGGAGTTCTTGAAATGAAAAATAGATTCTGTGAGGCTTAAACAAGTAGGCTTTAAGATATGCCTTGTTTTAATTATTTTTATTGTAGTATCTATACACACCAAATGTTTTAAAATAAATATATAAATCAAGCATATAAAACACAAAAAGGAAATTTTGATGTTTAATCATGTCATTAGGTCTTTTCCCAGAACTGACATTAGAAGTTCTTAAAACCACAGCACTGGAAATAGGGCTAACTGAATAACAGAAATTTTTTAAAAATTACATCTTAATGAATAAATGAAGTCAGTTTGTTTCTCTACTTCTTTTTTATTTGTTTTTCACAGGTACTTGGCTGACTACCTCTACATGTTGTTAATAATAAAAAGCTTATTTGGTTTTTTTCCCAAAATTTTGGGGTTTTGGCAAGGACGAGAAAAAGATCTATAAATCTGAGAAAGCCATTTATTGTTAGAATATACACTGCGATAATTAGCTTTTGTAAAAAACAATTGAACATTTGGTCGGGCAGAATAGATTTGAGAATGCTGACAAAAGCATTAACAATTCTGTTTCAAATTAATTTATTTACAGCTAATGATTTTACCAGCTCTAAACATGACCTCATCTTCTACCACTATTAATTTGTATTGCAGCAGAGCCTAGAGAGCTCATGTGAAATTGGTGCCTCATCTGTGGATATTGTAGTAGGAGTTCCATGCGCTGGAGTTCCAGCTGCCTAGAAATAAAATGAATAAAAGTAGGGGGAAAAGCATTTGTTCTCCTCCATCAGTGGGAGACTGAGACCCTTGGGATCGGCTCAGGTGACACAGAACTCCTTTGAGGTGGTGCTAGACCAAGTGTGGGACTCTGAGCCTGGAGATACTCTAGAAACTGGAGTCGGAATGCACTGAATGAGGGAGGTGACCTGGGCAGCCCAGGAATATTTCGCTCAGGACTGGCTGTGAGAGGGTCTTTAGAGAAGCATAGAATGGTTTGGGTTGGGAAGGACCTTAAAGATCATCAAGTTCCAACCCCCTGCCATAGGCAGGGACACCCTCCACTAGCCCAGGTTGCTCAAAGCCTCATCCAGCCTGGCCTTGAACCCCTCCAGGGATGGGGCATCCACAGCTTCTCTGGGCAACCTGGGCCACTGGCTCACCACCCCCACAGTAAAGAATTTCTTCTTCATATCTAATTTAAATCTACCCTCTTTCAGTTTAAAACTATTGCCCCTCATCCTGTCACTCCACCCACTGATGCAGAGTCCCTCCCCATCTCTCCTGTAGCCCCCTTTCAGCACTGGAAGCTGCTTTAAGGTCTCCCTGGAGCATTCTCTTCTCCAGTCTGAACAACCCCAACTCTCTCAGCCTGTCCTCATAGGGGAGGTGTTCCAGCCCTCTGATCTTTTTTGTGGCTCTCCTCTGGACCTGCTCCAACAGGTCCATGGCCTTCTTATGTCAGGGCCCCCAGAGCTGGACACTGTACCCCAGATGGGGTCACACGAGAGCAGAGTAGAGGGGGACAATCACCTCCCTCGACCTGCTGGTCACACTTCTTTTGATGTACCCCAGGACACGGTTGGCTTTCTGGGCTGCAAGTGCTCATTGCTGGCTCGTGTTCAGCTTCTCATTGACCAGAACCCCCAGGTCCTCCTCACGGCTGCTCTCAATCTGTTCTCCTCCCAGCCTGTATTTGTGGGTGGAGAATGGATCTTGGTTTATTCCATAGGCATACATGTAGATGCAGGGGAGGGCACAGCTTCATTCTTCACAGCTGTACTCCACTCTCCTTAGGCATCTTTTGATCTTTTTTCATATTCAAACATTGGTATTCCCCAGTGAAAAAATTTGCGCTACTCTTTGTGTGCACACCTTCCTTGTTTACTTTACTCCTGCCCTTACCATGGACGTTTAAGTTACTGTTGGTGAGTTTTATTTCATCCCACACTGGTTCTAATTTTTATTCCTTTATTAATTAATTGTGAGTTTCTTCCTTGTCTTCCCTGTTGCTTCTGGGCCCACTTCTGCGCGTGAAGACCTGACCCCGTTAACGTGATTCTCTCATAGAGCAGTTTGGTTTGAGGAAAGCAGTGCTGCTTGCCAGAGCTGGGAGAGAGGAACGTCTTCTTGCCTTTTGTTTCACTATAAATTGTCTAAATCTTCTGAACTTTAAATACCAGTTTTTCTTAGATATTTTTCAAAATTTCTGTTTTAAGCTTCAGAAAACTTTAAACTTTTAAACCTTACCCTGAGAACTTGCAGCACATCCAGTTCATATGCTGTATGTGCTCAATGTCTGTGCTTGGAATGATCTTTCATGTATCTTTCTAGTCATCTTTGCTGTGCCACTTACTCCGTTTTTAATGCATTGCAGAATTCCACTTTTGGAGCAACATGCTCTTTGAACAGTTTGAACTTTGCATCTTTAAGGGTTTTTTTTGTCATATCTTAACCTGCAAAATCTGTGACTAGTCCCGATGTTCCATAATGCGCCCAGCTGTCAGTTCTTGGCTATCACTTTTGAGTTCTGTGATCTAGGCAGCATCAGTATCAATTGTAAGTGGTAAGAATTAATGCTCTCCTTTGAATGATGAAAAGAATTTTGCCAAATGGTTTTGTAGTGATTTCTTTTTATTCCTGTTCTTTATTTTCACATTAAGGATACTTACGAGCAATTAAGGTATAAGTAGAGCAGGCTGAAAGCCATATAAAGTGCCTGTTGTCTTGGGGAGATTTTTTCATTCAAAAATTTCTGAATATTTGTATGTAATTGTTTTGTCTTTTCTCTTTATTTTTTCTCCTGCTTTTTAAAGGTTTTCTGGGGTCAAGAGCATTTAAACTGTTTAGTCCTTCTCGAGGAGCTTCTGCGGCAGTACCTCGTTAAGAAGGGCAGGGTACAGACATTGATATGTGAACGTGCACACCCTACTTGTGTTTCTACGGAAAGGAATCAGGCCTCAAAAACTGAGCATACCTCAGATGATCTGAGAACAGGCCTGTTCCAGTATATACAAGATGCAGGTAAGAACATTATTGCTCTTTTATTTTTTTTTTATTATGAAGTAAATACAGTAATAACCTATTAAAGATTTCTTGCCTCTTACAATGAATACTTTACTCCTTTTTTTGGAAAAGCAATTGAAAAGACATCTGCTAGAATGAAAAAAAAAAACCTTTTTGATTTCTTTCCATTAAGCTGTAATCTTTTAAAAGTCAGGGAAATTGCTTTTTTATTTTCACTCCTTTTGATCCTGACGGGTTTATTTTTAACTACTTTGGTATAAACCAGCATATTTCTTTCTAGAAATTATGTAACAGGTTATAGCTTTCTTTCATTTGACAGAAGCTCAAAAACTGCCCAGTGCCTATGAAGTTGTGTTTTACAATGAAACTGAGGATAGTCCAGGAATGATGTTGTGGAGATATCCAGAACCCAGAGTGCTCACTCTTGTGAGAATTAACCCTGTTCCTTTTAATACTACTGAAGACCCAGATATTAGCACTGCTGACCTTGGAGATGTTCTTCAGGTGGGTAACGGGAGTTTTCTACTTTCATTAACAAAATCAAACATTTCTGCTCTGAAGTGAATGTTTTCAAACTTAGGTTTATTAAAAATGAGCACAAAACAAATGTCGGGAGCTCTATAAAATCAATAGGAGGTAAATTCCATGGCTTGAGCACATCTTTGGTTTCAAAGCTACTTGTCCAAACATTTTAACCACTTACCTGTAGAGATTTTCCATGACATAATAAGCTATAGCCAAATTTATCAGTTCTGGTGTGCAAGCATGCAGTTTTTATTCTGTCTTCCTGTGATTTCATCCATCAGTCTTTAAGTAAAGACCTCATTTCATTTGAAACGAAAACACGTGAGGAAAGACCTGCTCTGGAATTGCCCAGATCCATGGAGTCTAAAATCTCCAGTCCGGCCAACCTCTCCTGTCTGTGATGGCAGATGGCTGTGGCTCTTCAGAGGGTCAGAGGGAAAGGATCTATTTTCTCTCATTTTGCTTTGGGGGGGTTGAAGCGGGCTGTCCGGTTTGACTGTGTGAGATCCTGGAACTGCCCTTCAACGGAGGGCTGAGTGCTGCGGCTGTGTGACTCTGTGCCCCAGAAATAAACCACGCCTCACGATTGCACTGGTCCTTAACTATGAGAATTTTTGCTTTCTGAAATCAGGTAGTTACATTCTCTCCTGTCTAGTGTAATGCATCTTTATAAATTGACTTACTCTTTGCGTACCTATTTTTGATTTTTGTTCATTTTTAATTTTGTTAATATCAGTTTGGGGTTTGTATTGCGAATTGGATCTGTCATAATTTTTTTTTTACTTTGAATCTGCTTGTTAATCAGAATAGTGTTGTGAGTCAAGGCAAATAAATATCTCACAATTCTTCCTATTTGTTCAGAAATGTTGAATTCTATTTCATTATTGCTATAACTTGAAAAAATGCTTTTAAAATTGAATTATACACCAATATGCTTTGAGTTATGGATAAGTAGGATAATCTTCCTCGGATAAATGGTATAATGTTATTACCATGCACATACTGTTAGTGAGATCATGTCAGTGTCCTGCCAATTTCTTTGCCCTCTAGACGGCCAAATGTCAGCTCCTTTCAGTTATATGAAAATTAAAATTAAATGGAAAAGAATCAGCTCCACTTGGCGTGAGGTTTGAATCAAAGATCAAAATTCGGTTATTGTGCGCTGTCTAGATGACCCTCTTAGGTTGCTGTGAAAGCCAGCAATTTGCTGTCTTTCAGGATGGCATTTTCAGAGCACAGCACACCAAGTTTTTGGCATAATTACATTAAGCTCTGATTCTAGACTTAAGACATCATGAGCAGAATGTATGTGCTCGTGTAATAATATGACAGGGGGATATCGGTTCTTCAAGTGGGCGGATGCGGCTGGACTTCGAGTACCACACCTGTTCTGCTGCTTTTGGCTTCCACGCTACAGCCTAGAGAAGAGAAGGTGGTTGCAATTCTCTTTCATTTCCTCTGCCATTGCCTTGGGCAGTAAGATAGAAAGAAGGAAGCGCTGGGCTACCAGTGTTGAGGTTCTGTCAGCTTCTACTGGTCTTCGTGTAAGTCTTCAGATTTGTATTTAGTCTCGTACATTGACCGCAGAGAACTGTTTCCATCAGTCTTGTTTTAAGTTTACGGTCAAGCATCCCTGTATAGCTTCCCTCCATGATGCTTTTCACTGTGACACACTCTTTCCTTGACGTCTGTTAATTTTAGGATTAATTAATTCTTAGTAAGTCTTCTATTGCTACCTTGGACTTTCAATTACAAGGGAATACATTAAGGATATCAGCCAAATTAGGGACATATGTTCAAAAACTGTGCTCTTGGGCACATGGAGTGCAGAAAAGCCTCCAAGAGGGTCCACATTTTGATAGTGGGCCGTGAATTTTGGCAGTAACTGTTGTAGGTGGTGATTTATCACATTTTCCAGAAATGGGCATGCACCTGCAGAGAGCTCTCTGCACGATGAAGACAAACAGCCATTTTAAACATGGACAAGATGCTTTTTTTTATTAGTATAACATAGATATGCAGGTGGAATAGGTAATACAGAGTCAATTTTCAAATTCTTTAGGTCAACTGCGTTTACCAAATGCTAATCTCAAACATTACATTCTGATTTAAATTAATCAGGAGGCCTTTCATCAGCTCCACCTGTATGAATGTACATCTTTTTCTTAAGATACTGTGTATTTAGTGCATATGGAAAATTCACTAAATATAAAGAGAAAAAAGACAAAACAACAGTTTTATTAAGTTCTTGACATGAAACATTAGAGGAACATCTGCAAGCCAAAGACTTCAGCTTTAAAAAAAAAATAATCTAAATTTAAAGACAATAATGATATCAAAGTATATTAAAAATATTTTTTAAAAACTTTCCCAGGATTATGTGTATCTTCAGATGCTAGGAGGACCCATAATGTCAACAGCTGTGTTACCTTTACTTCACATAATCCAGGCAAAGGTGCACTTCCGTAGTTTGTCCTGAAATAAAAGTTTCCCAGTTGCATGTTCTTTCTTTCCAAGTAGATTGCTGTGACATTTCATCTGCCTTTCAATCTTTGTTGAACTTCTTTTGGCATATCATTTTAATCATGGGTAGGTTTTAGAAGTCTTTTTTGGTTTTCTAGCTATTCTTCAAATTCCTGGAACTTGCAAAAGCTTCACCATAGAGATTTTGGGGGTTTTTTTGAGGTTGTGTGTCATCTGCTGCAGCCAAAGAATAAGCGAACAGCTTCAGATTATGAGAGTGGATATGAACGATATTTTTTCTGTAAAACCTTACCTTGCTGCTATTTTTAGATTGTCCCAAGAGCTTATTTTCTTGTACTTTTGCTTCTGTTGTTGCAAAGGTAAGCAGTTTCCCTGGTCAAGTTTCTGAAACTTTTCTTTTTTACAATCCCAACATTATTGCTTTTATTTGTGGAGGGAAAAGGAAGAACTGATGTTTCTGCCGTGGCGTCACATGTTGCGTTCTCTTTAGTGATTTAAAACAGAAGTTTGATCTGTTTGTTTGAAAGAAGTGAGGGAGAATCCTAGATACACTTCCAAGAAACTGCATCGAGATTGTCTTTCTTTTGGGAGATTGAGAATATCTGAACTTCTTCCTGTTTACCAGACACAGCAGGCCCTTTGTATTTAATTTTTGATCCCTCATTGCCCCATTTTCACATGCTACAACTATTCTTTGGGTCTATGTGATTCACCATTTTTTCAGATAACTAGTATTTGATGAAACACCTTTAGACTTCCCTGGTACCTCTTCTTAATTTTTTAGGGAGCTCCCGTCCAGTGACATAAGGTGTTTCTTATCCTCGGGTATTAAAGCCCCATATCTCTGGCATAATTTCTAGCCCTTTTTGACCTGGAGACCTTTTCTTGTCGACATCACTACCAAGCTCTTTTTTGAATATACCTTCTCAAGACTGTATTAAAGTTGATATATTAGTATTTGTATGTTCTTACTAGTGGAGAAAATACATACACAGGTGTTATTTTTGGAACACAAAATCAATGAAATGAAGCAAAAATCAATTTGCCACTGTGTGAAGTGAAGCAAAAATCAATTTCCGAGTGTTTCAGGTGGAACCTGGTATAGATAACTGGAAAAAAAAAATGTTACTACTGGGTTCTGTATCAAGAAAGAGATGTGCTATGGATATAGGGTATTCCTCAGTCTTTTATGCTGAACGTCTTGATCAGAACTATTAACTCTGCTCTGTTAATTTCTGCTGATGGCTGTCTGTTTTCCAAGTTGTGAGACTTTTTTTCATCAGTGCTTAGAAAGCTCTAGATACAGCTAAATATCCTAGTAAAGGTCAATGTGGGATGAAGGAATATACACACAAGAGCAGTAATTTCATGTTCTTGCAAGAAGAAAAAGCAGTAGGCTGTGTCTTTTCCAAGTAGTGTGATAAATGTTGCTCTAAGCCACCTCTAAGGTGCCCCTTGTATAAAGGGGATCTACAGAAAAGACCTTCGGGCAGCAACTCAAATGTTGGTAAAAGCATAGCCTTTTGATCTTGACTGCTGCTCAGATTATTTTTAAAATACATGGAGAAGAAAAAGCTTGTTCTCCTGATAACTTCACTTAAGGCAGCATGGATTTCACAGGAGTGAATTTAATCCCAGCGCTGACTCCCAGGCTAACCCGTTCCTGCCCACATCAGCAAGGGCAAAGGGTAGAACAGTGTTGATGTGAGAGTCATACTTACACCTCAGGAGCAGAGGAAAGTCCAAACTTGGAAAAATTTCACAAAATTAGTTCAAAAGATAATAAGCAAGATGAAGTAGCAGGGCCATTACTTTGAAATATTGAAGACTGATAGTGGTACATGAAAAAGGATGCTCTCTGGGACTTTCTCAGTTACCACGGATGAAACTTTTAAATCATTCAAGTAGATTGCTGATAAGAGAAAGTCTTCTTTAACAACTTTAAAAGCCTATTTTATTATGTACTTAAAGAAGATATGTACACAAAACTAGGGAGACAAAGCCTACTGTTGTTGCTCCAAAACAGTTAATGTTACATGTAGGACACAATCCCTTGCACGGATAGTTTCTGTGGCAAAAATTATGCAGATGTTTAGAGATTTGTTTCACTTTAAGTCTTCACAAGTGAATACTTGCTATGCCTCAGTTTCCCAGTTTAACAGGAAACTATGTTCTATAGGGCAACCCACTTGTCGTGATAGAGGAACAGTTCTTTTCTGTGTTCTGTGACGTTCTTGTTGCGTTGCAGTTAAAGTTGGACTCTGTTGGTGGTGATGATTCTCGTTCTTGTGAATCTGTCCATAATGTGTCTTCTACTGAGGGCTTTGAAGCATAGTAATAGCCCTCAGGCAGAATATGTTTTATAAGGTATATAGAAATGTCTCCTGCAGGGATATCAGAGTTGTAGAAGACACGTGAGCAACTCGGGAAGAAAAGTGTGCTAGGCAGTCTAACCTGCAGAGGAAGGGCTTGTAGTCTCTCGCCTCAGCTCCCAAATGATGAGGACATTGGCTTGAGCTGGCTACAAAGACAGCTGAAAGAGGATTTGTCACCATTCCCTCCCTCCTGATTGTTCCAGTTGCCTTGGAAATGTGGCATTAGGAAGAAAGGAGTAAGAGCAATTTCTAGTTCCAGACAGTAGTTGATGTCTGTGCACGTGTTCCACACCATAGTGAGGGACTGTATCTCAGAGCTGTCGTGTAAGGCTAAATTCAGCCATTCTTGTGCAGGTCCTTGGATCTGTCAGGTTGCAGCAGTTTGAAAAAAGGGCAAGTATTTCTGTGGTATTTTTACAATTTGAAGGAAGGAGCTGCAGGAAAAAAAAAATCTGTTAGTAATTCAGTAGTGACATTCAAATTGTGCAGATACAATAGGAGTTAGCTACATGTAGACATTTAAGCATAAAGAAAGAGCTCTTGGTTATCTGTGCAGTGGGGGTTAAACCTATGCTTGCACTGGATTTCAAGTTTCCCAAAGTCTTTCCGTTTCTTCCTGCAGTCTTGAGAATCTCAGGTTTGTTTGTCTTTGCCTCTGATTAGCCTGTGTTGTTTCACTTTTCTGATTTCATCTGGGCTACATTTTTGTGTCATTTAGCTTTACCGAGAACAATGTCAACAGGTTCGGGTTGGCAGGGAAGAGAATAAAGGTTGGGAGGGGCTCAGCAAGATAGGAAAACAATTTGTGTGCCATCAGGTAAGTATTCTGCTTTTTTGTGCAAGCAGGCGAACAGGACATACAAATGATTTCCTCTACAGCTGGAGACCTCTTAGCTAGTGAACTTTTTACAGAGACGCTCAGTTTTTGCCTTTCCATTGTAGACATATCTTTCCAACAAGAGATATTGCTGGCACTGCCGCATGTCTCAAACAAAAAGCTCTGCATTGACACAGGAGTGTTTACACGAGTGGCCACAGGTTTAAAAGGTGGAGAAAACCATCTTTGTCTAATCAAAGTGATCCTATAATGTGCAATGCTTGGAGTTCTGAGCTCTCTGATTTCTTTAAGCTGCATCACCAACACAGACTTAAAATTCTTTCTTCTGGATTGTCATCCAGTGAGAGATACAAGCTGTTAAAGCTTACAAGACAAAAGGAAGATGATCTATGGCATTTCTTCATTTCTCCATATGAAGTTAAAATAAAATATCTACTGAGCTATAACCCTGGCAGGTTTTTGTATTTGAGGATGTTTCCCTTGTGTACCTGCCAGGATTCCTATTGCATGCAAGTGTAGTCAGCATTATAACAGCTGATGAAAAGATGAATATGTGCTGAGGTCTCCTTTTTTGGCCTTTCTTCTTTATATAGTCTCCTAATAAACAGAGGACTTATTCCTGGTTTAGAAGAGTGGTGATTAAATTCACCAGATCTCAAGGTCTACTGGAGAAAATGAGGGCAGTGAGTATAAAGCAAGGGCTTAACTGAGATTTGAGAAGGAAAGACCAGGTAAATAAAACCACTCTGGTAAAATTCACTCGGAGCATTTGCTGAGAGGGTGAAATCTCTTTTAGGAGAACGTAAAGTATTTCCAACTTCAGAAGGTGAAGATTCAAGAAAATAGCCCATCACATTGCCTTACATGCTTCCATTATTTAAATAAAGCATTTGCAAACCCTGCAGTCTGGAATCTGATTTTTTCAACCCTGTCAGCCAATAAACACTCATTTTCTAACACCTTGTGGTTGTTTAAACAGTGGCTTAAGGAAGCATGAGCTTAAGAATGACTGACATTAGACCTACTGTAAGTCATTATTCCAGGAAAGATTTGACATGACAGTCAACAGGAAAAGAATTATGATCAATGTCAAAGACATTCATTTTTCCTTTTAACAGAGAATACCTCATTTTGGCTGGCTCTGCTTCCTTATTACTTTTCATTCCCTGTTGGGGCTACAGTGTTCAGCTGGGCATTTGAGAGTCTGGGAAAAGAACTTTTTGGGAAACCACAAATTTTATTCATGTTTGATTTATTTTCTACATTCCCAAAGCAACGACTATTTTGGAAATCCAGATGATTTGTGTATGACAGGTTAGTGATTTAAGTTCATAGTGTTATTAGAGAATAAGCTGCAAAGTTCAACTGCGCTTATCGATAAACCTGTCGGTTTGCAAATTTTTGAATCTCCTGCCATGCAGTTCAGTGCTGGCTTCAAATAATCGGACTTTATAGATGGATGGTGAAATAATTTGTCTAGCTTTGGTGAATTGCTCAGAAGGCAAATTTGGTGCTTTGTCTGGGATTCTGCTATTTAAAACATACATTTCTTGCTAATTCTGTCTTTTGCTGTTATTCAGAATGACTGTACTAGTCATACTGCTACTACTCATAGACTGTATACAGAGTTTTTGTCGTCTCTCCAATGAAGAGTTGCAACAAGCTTGAAACAAAACAATACAGTATAATTGTTGAGTATATCTGATCATAAACTAGAACTGGAATAAATGCCTTTTATTCTAACGTAGGAAACTGCCTTGCTGTCAGGAGAAGCAGGGTTTATCCATGCATGGGTACAAAACTGGGTGCAGGTCATGATGGGAACAACTGGTCTAAGAGGGCTGAGGGGTTGCTTGTAGCCTGAGCCGCTTGTGCTTCGATGGGCTGGATGTGAGCAGGCTTTGTGATGCTGGGCAGAGTTTTTCACTTGTTTTCCAAAGTTAAGACTCTATTAATGCTAAGTATTGTCTTTATTTTCTTGCAAGGAAGGAAGCAGGGGCTAAAGGCGTTGCAGCGTTCCACAGTGAGCCTTAAGCAGATGTTGAAACAGAGCCCGTTCTCTTTAGGAATTCCAGCTTTAAACCTTGTTTGTGAACTTCCTTGCCTGAGAGTAGGATTATCTCAGACTTTACTATTTTGTTACTGTATTTTGTGTGTATAATCTTAATTATTTTGCCGTGTGATCTCAGTGTTCGCTGCATTGAGATGAGACTGTATAGTTTGGCCCAGGGTTTCTGTGCAGTCTGCAGGGAGTTAAGCGTAACTTGTTGGGAATGTTAATGGAAGTTGTGCATAATTTGCCTGTGCATCACACTGAAATTTACCCTTTGGGCTTACTGAGCCAGTGAAAATTCTACCGGGTGCCAGAGGACTGATGAAACCATCAGATTATTTTAATGACAGATTTACACTCTCCTCGTGTTCTGTACTTTTCAGATTTTGTAACTCTGATTTATGAAACTTTGCAAACTGAGGTCCTTCCTTGCTGTACGCTGATCTTGGGGCACTTCTTGTAGGAGTCGGGCTTTACTGTGGTGACAATATGTGGTCAAAATAGCCCATATACCAAAAATTACGCAGCACTTATGTATTAATAGGCTGCTACCCTCAGTCCCAGAGGTGATTACATTTCAACAGCATAGTGCTTATATTATTCATAAATGCTGAAGCTTACAAAATGAAAAGCCTTAAATAACATGTGGACGATTGTTCCTGTATCAGAAAATGAGAATAAGGAATATTGCAAGAAGTAGGTAAGTCCCTAAAGCAAGATCTCCTATCTATATACTTTTGTTTCTCAATACTTGCAGCAATAAATTAAGACCCTAATAAATTAAATGAAATACTGGTGCTTTTGCTATTAGATAAACTCGGTCTCAGGATGAACGACAGCAGAAAAAAAAAAATGGGTTTGACACTTAATAGCACAAACATTTCCCTGTTTAAAAAGTTCTGCAGGAATCTTCTCAGTTATAGCATTTTCTTAACGAAAGCTGTTAGTGTGTTTAGAGAAGTTTTTCCGTAATGACAAAGCCCGTATCTGTGACAGATTACATTGCTGTACACACCTGCGCTCGCTCTGAACCTGCTAGCCTGATAAATTGATAAGATAAGTTGGTCACATGTTGTTTTAAAAAGCCAAAGAACAGAGTTCCTAATAAAAGAATGCTACATATTTCTTCTAAAAGGTTAAAAAGCATTTCTCAGGGCTCTTAAATTACCATATTCTGATACCAAGGGAAAATAAAACCTGGGCTTAGAGTCTTGTTTGTACTTAGAGGGCTTTCCGGACAGGAAGGCAATCTTGATGCAATTCAGTAAGCCACAATACCAGTGGGGCATTACAGGTGAAAAATTTGCAGCTGTACCCCTCACCACAATGTATTACAACTGTACAGTGGAATATTTCCTGTACAGAAATAAGGCTTGGTTAACTTTGTTTCCCAAGAGTAGATCACATTAAAATGTTATAAAATCATGATTTCCTGCATTTGAATACTTGTGGTTTCTCAACTGGTTCCAATATTACAAAGGGTTTTTTATAGCTTCTATTAGTTGAAGATGTATAGAAGCTTTTTTTTCCAAAGTCAGCTAAAAGGCAGTTATGTATTCTCAAAGAACAATTTCTCTCAGAAGACAGGAATTTTCTTTCACATCTCTTTATTATAACTCTAACATCTATTTTATAAACTGCAGTACAGATGTAAATTTGAATAAAATAAAATAAGTATGCTAATAGGACCATAAATAAATTTGTTAAATGGTATTGAAAGAGCTGCGGTATATGTTATTACTCAGAAAGCAAAATAGTAGTTATTTTCATTATTCAGGCAAAGACCTCAGTATGGATGGTGAAAAAATTAAATTAAACAGATATTACATATTCAGTTTTAAAATATTTGTAATTTACATATTCTAGCTTTAGGACAAAATTTGTTAAACCAAAGTCAGAGAGAAGTAAAACAAATTCTGCAAAAAAAATTGTATGGGATAATTTTGGAAAACTTCTCCAGTTGTGGTATCCAATTATTCCTGAGTGATGAAAATTGAGAGCCCAAAATGTAATACATCAAAATAGTGTCAAAGGACAGAAAACCATAATAAAAATACGAAGGAGATGGAGCTGGGGGGGACAGCAAATACTTTGTACAGTTAGAATGTTTTTAATCCTAGTACTGCTGCTAATCCTAATAGTACTATAGCAGGCTAAAACTGTACCTCACTGTAAACCACCACATCTTTTTTTACTGTTTGGATCTTCATGAAAAGGGAAAATTGGTGGTCTGTAGCTGTGCCAGGGGAGGCTGTTTTCCACGCTGATATGATACGATCTTAGCCCTGAGGAAGGCTAAAAAAATGTGATACAAGAGGCAGTTTGGTTTGTAGCATGATTTCACAATGTCAATCAGGATAAACAGGAATGTGGATGTTGAAGTATCCTACAGTTATCCAGGATGTTGTTCCACTGGTCAGACTGGATTGTGTGTGTTGCATATTAGGCAGGTTTTATTCTATTTAATAATAATTTTCTTTTGAGCATATTTTCTACACAATATATTTTTCTGTAGGGTGGGGTTTTTTTTGCTATTTTTGCATAAATAATACTTCAAATTTAAAAATTATATTCTTGGCAGTCATTGCCAAGAATTTTTCCCCTAATAAAAATCTGGATAAAACTTTTTCTTTCCTACTATTGCGACTTCTGTTCACCTAATGGGAGAATTGTATTTTTTTTAAGGCAGTTGGACCTCAAACAGTAAAATATCCTAATAACAGAACAGCTTTATTACAGAGCGACCAGTTTATTCATGCTCAGGAAGCTGGAGTTAAAATCTCAGCATGGGTTGGCGTCCGACACAAAGTGCTAGTTTGTATTGTGTTCTGCCTCTCCTTCACTTAGGTGGCCCTGCTCCGAGAAGATAAAACACACACATGCTTCCTGTCTTCTGTGCACATTTTCTCCTACAGTAGTTGTTTCTGGAACAAGAATAACTTCATTTCCAAAGGGAAGCGCCCACCATCTGAGGGACTGAGATTCAAGAAATGAACGTTTATTCTGTAGGAGCTTGTTTTCAAGCAAAAACATGAATCAAAAGAAAGCATCGCTGAAAACATTAAGCACATCCTTCTGTAACCCAGCTGTTAATATCTTTCTTTCTCAGCTGGACGAGATGTATTTTGCAACCTAAGAGATCTGCATGTGTATAGTTAAAGATCCATTTTTTCATATTGAGTTTAAAAATTATATGCTCCAGTATTTAAGTAATAATGCAATAATACTTTTATCTACGCTTTGTTCAGCAACCTCAACACAGTAGGCACACGGCTGTAGAGACAGAAAAGAGAGGTCTGTGAAAAAGATGTGATTAGCTAAGAAACTGAGATATTTTAATTATTTCTGTCCTAAATGGCAAGGATGTCTGTGTCTGAGACTTGATAGCATTATGAGGCTGTGTATAGCGAATAATAGGTACGATCATCTGCTCAGCTAGGGAGCTCAGCTATGGAAACCTTGCTGGGGATCAGCGGTGTGCACCCAAGGCTTTTCAGGTCCCAATTAGCAAACTAGTCTAAATCTGGGAGGATAACATCGGGTCATGGGAAAATATAGAAGCATGTTGTGATCATGAAAGCCTTTAGAAAACACGTGTGGATCCACAGTGGTTTCTCTCCCTTTGTCTCATTACGCATAACTTTAAGCAGAAATGAGGAGCATCCATGTGGTCCATAGGGTGTACAACACATGGATGAAAATATGAATGTGTAACATAGCATGAACAGATTCTGCAGCATTTCTTCACCCCTAGTTTCCAAACAGGAATTAAGTTATTCTAGTACAGACAATGTGTGACACGATATATGATGAATAAGAAAAAAACATGATCTGTCACATTATAGTGCATTCATGGGAATATTTCATGTTGGTTATTAATACTGTCTTGCTGATAGGTTAACAAGCACACAGGAAATGACTTGAAGGATGCAGGTTTTTAAGAGGGTTTGAGTTTCTTTTTGTTTGGGTTTTTTTTTGGGGGGGGAGTGTATATGATAGAAGTTTCAGATCTGAAATTGAGACAGGCTCTATCTGTAGAGAGTTGATGTGTGTTCAGAGGTGATTCTGATAATGTCTATGTTCATATAAAATATATGAAGGTTTTTTTTTAAAAAATAGTGAAACGAG
>VZTO01018821.1:30453-90434 GCA_013400615.1 Syrrhaptes paradoxus
TAGTTTTATGCACATGTAAGTGACAGGCTGTACAGTAATATTTGCAATTTACAGGCAAATAAAATAGTTGCAATGAAAACTTACTTTGAGAGCTAGGAAAGAAGACAAGAAGTTATTGAGAAGTGTCTGCTGAAGAAGCGTACGTGTTGTTTAGCAGAGAAGTTCGTGGTTAGATATGCTTCGTTAGTGTTCAGTTTTATAGAGGCAGCACTATCAGTCACGTTTCCTAAGAGGTAGCAACTCTCTGAAGTATAGCTTAGGTTTTATTCAAATATTTTCACGTAAAAGTACCATATTTAATTCTACATGTGGGGAATTCTTTGTTGCAGCTAATTCACTTATTCCCACTGCTTATGACTCAGTTCTGGCATTATAGCCCATTTCTAGGCTTTCACAACTATTATTTTTGGCAGCTACTATTGCCCAGAGCTACCATCTTT
Organism: Syrrhaptes paradoxus; assembly: GCA_013400615.1. Taxonomy (NCBI): domain Eukaryota; kingdom Metazoa; phylum Chordata; class Aves; order Pterocliformes; family Pteroclidae; genus Syrrhaptes; species Syrrhaptes paradoxus. The sequence continues at coordinate 30,894 of VZTO01018821.1, forward strand.
CCTTAAACTTATCCAGATCAGGCATTAGTAATAAACCCCCTAGAACAAATAAAGCTAGATATGTAGGAATCAAAGATTCTAAGTCAACTAAGTCTTTTGCAAGCTTCAAACTAGAAAGCTTATGGTTTGGGCAGTCCCAAAGCGTGAGCTGTGTTTTGTATAGGCAATCACATAAACCGTGTCTTTGACTTTTACCTTCTAATGTGCCGATGACGTCTTGAAACATACTGTCTCTTGCTCTGGTAGCTTTCTTGACATATTACAACACAGGAAAAAAATCATGAGCAAAAATCAAGAGGAATAATCTTTTCAACATGCTTACTAGCCTGCTTTAATTGTTAGGTGATATATTATTTCTGGCTACTCCTACTGCTGAGTCCAGTGGTCATTCCTGTGCCTTTACAAATTCTTCAGAATTCACTTGAAAGGTTGCCGTGAAGTTCCTAAAAGGCAGATACACTATGTTAGGTTATACCAGAGCCTGAAGAGGAGTTATTACTTCTTTTTGGCATAATAATTGTTTTGATCATTTTGCTTTGCCATCTTTTCCTCAAGATAAGTTTCAGTATTTCCACCATCTACTGAGCAGGTGGAAATATTGAAGCACCTATTTTTTTTTTTTTAACAATTTATATGAAATCTACTTTGGGGCTTTTCCACATTTCTCTCTGCCTTTATTTTCCATCTTTATTTTCAGTCTCTCTGTATTACTTTCCTCTAGCCTTACTGAGAGTTTTGCATTTTTTGTACTTACTAAATTCCTTTATTGTGCTCTTTAACTTCTTCTTCCAGGTCATTAATCTTAATGGGAATAGAATTCATCACCTTGCTTAGCCTCTGTTAAAATGCCCACCACTTGTCCTTCTGATCCAATTTTGTGAGATTATCATTAGGAAGACTTGAATACTGGAAAAAAAAAAGGTGTGTGGGGGGTTGTGAGATGTAATCTAACAGAAATAAATATCCTACATAGTAGGATAGCTTTACAAGACTTTTGTTGCACACAGCATTGTTAAGAAAATATAACTTAGGTGTTGATAGGCAATAGGAAGCACAAGACCAAACCAAGCTTCCAAACATGGTGAATCATGCTCCTAAAAAATCTCAGGGTATTTTAAGGACTGAGATTTTAAAAAATGCAGAAATAAATATTGCTGTATGTAGAAGTACCTGTGCAACCATAAAAGGCTGCAACCTTTTGTCAGAAATTATATAGATCCTTTTGTAATGATATGATTCCAAGACCTTGTACTCTAGGAAATAATGCCGAGTATTGCAATATTTTAAATAAAATCAAATGTATTATCACCAGTGGAGACTGTGGAAGTTTAGAAAAGTATGTGAGTGACTCCACAATGTAGTATGAAAGATAGTGGATGGTGGAAGTTCCTGTTCACGTGTTCATAGAATCATTTGGGTTGTAAAAGACCCAAGTCCAGCCATAAACCTAACACTGCCAAGTTCACCAGTAAACCATGTCCCTAAGAATCCCATACACGTGTGTTCATAGTTAACGTAGCATAGTTCCTTGGGTATATCCATAATTGAAGGGTAGGAACATTTCTGTGGTATTGCAATTTTGTCCACAGGCTTTAAAGGCTAAAATAATGCAACACTGAGAAGTTTTGAAAAAAATCTGAAACTCTATAGTGACATTAAAAGCCAAAAGAATAAATATAGTGCGACTTCGAAATACGGCTACAAGCACGTAATGTAATATTCCAAATTTCTGCTGTTGGGCACAGCACCTTTGTAGAGTTAGCAACGCAGAACCAAGAAAGACGTTTTCTGGGTCAAGCTCAGCCTCCTCCCTTCAGCACAATGCTGGTCACTGTTGCTGTCTATTAACGAATCAAGCTACTAAAAGCAGCTGTCATGAGCACCGAGGCTGTCCTCAAACCTCCCTCTCTTTTTGTGTTTGGGTTTCTAGCCTTACACTTCATGGATGGAGCAACTGGGTTTTGACCCATAGTTTCTATAGACCTTGTCCTTGTTCTCCCCTGAGCTGTCTGGGTAAGGCAATCATGTTCCTTTCATTTTCCTTCATTTGCTCCTCAACTCTGCACAGATCCCAGTGTGAGTTAATACATTTTTAACATGAATAATTGGAAATGCGTGCCATACTCCAGATGAGGCCCCACTGGTGTCTTATGCAAGTCCATTGATATTTCTCCCTGGCTTTCGGAAATATCTCACCTGGTGTGTCTCAGGATGGCACTCGCTATTTCCAGGCATCATCATACTGCCTCGTAATTTTCCAGCTGACATTTCTATAACTTCAACCTTTCCAATTGAATATGCATCTTCTAAAAAAAAAAAAAGTGTTGCTGTCTTTACGTGTGACCTACTTTTTGATGTGAATCCCTTTTTCTCAGACTTTAAAATTAAATCAGCACTCCTGATCGGAATTGCCATGCTGCTCTCTGTTATATAAGTTACTGGCATCAGAGTTTTGCTGGCGGTTGTCAGATATTTGTTCTTTTTCCCTCCTGTCCTGACCTAAAAAACTTTTAGTGAGTGTGGTTGCTTTTTTCAATCTTCAGGTGTCATTGCGAGTTGACAGATGTAGTTTGTCTGCATTTCTCAGGCTCTGGGGTTCCGCATGTTAATTCTTCCAGAATTCTTTGGTGATTATTTATGTTCCCTTGCCCTCCCCAGCTTGAACCACTGAGCTCCCTGAATTTTCCTACTTAACCTTCATTCCTGTTAATTAATCAGCCTGCTGTCACCTCCATGTGCATTACAGTCCTTACAGAGTAATGAGGAAGAATACGTATAGAGCTTTTTCTAGCTGTGCCTAGATTTGCTTTTACTTTTTAACTGGTTATTTATATATGTAGGGGTTAAAAAAGGTAATGGCACATACATATGCTTTTTTTTTTTTACTATTTGCTTTATATCAACTTGATTTTTAGAATTTTTGAGCATGTACGAGTGCCATAACTGTGGGTCTCTAGATCTTAACTCTAAAATCTTCATATCTTACTGAGTTTGCATTTGTTTTCAATTCGTATTCTTATTAACTTTCATGCTATTACCAAAAAAAAAAAAAAGGCCTAAGACACACTCCTTTAAAATCTATGCTTTTAGTATAATTTGTTTTCTATCTTCTTTCGAAATACCTCTAGTAACATTCTCTCCGTTCAGTGATGCATCCAGGAATAAACCAAGTGGGTTATTTACAGACTAAAATTAGGGATGTGATTAAAATGAAGCTGCTATGTATGTGTTGGACTTGGGTTTTCAAAATCACACAGTTGTCTAAATAACATATTCCATGAAAAAAAAGCATCATGTGATTACAAATACTTCACGGTTTGTCCCAGGATTTTTATTCATGTGTTGGCCCACCACAAGGCATTGTGTTGCCCATCAGAGTTTTCACTCTGCATCTTTGATCATTTTAATATGCCAATAAATGGATAAATAATAAACTGATATTTTGTTATGTAATAAAATCAAGAGAGCTAGTTCAAGCAAAAAAAAAAAATTAATTATTATTAGAATGTCCTTGATACCATGACATCTGATGGGTTTTTTTTTTGCTGCATAATGCAGGTAATGCTTAGTTGAATTGTCTTTGTTATTCTTGGGTGCTGTGGAACAACTAGCTATTTCTGTACCTAGCAGGAGAAAGTTTGAAGTGTTATACTAAAAACATTTTAATTTAAGAGAGCATAGAATTACAACTCTGATTTTCTATATGGCATCTTACTTTTATTTATTTTAGTTAGTTTTGCACTTTTAGCATGTGCAGTAAATCCCATTGTATTTGCAATCAAGCATGTATCATTGTGTCTCCTCTCTTTTATCACAGATTCCTTGCAGCTTGGAATACTGGGATGAGCTTCAGAAATCATTTGTTGCATTCCGGGAATTCAGTCTATCAGAAAGCAAAGTCTGTGAACTACAGCTGCCCAGTATCAACCTCGTGAATGACCAGAAGGAACTCATAGCCTCCGATCTGTGGAGGATTGTCCTGAACAGCAGCCAGAACGTGGCTGATGACCAAAGGTAATTTTAAAGGAGGAGGGAAAAACAGAAATCTAACGCTACACTCTTGAGACATCTTTTTCAAGAGACTTAGGAAATGAGATCCTCTTTCCATACATGGTAAGAGTAGCTGGTCTTAAATGAGCTTAGACTGTAGTTCACCTTCACGCAAGGCCGTTGGGTGTGCACAAAAAGAACTCTCTTGTAGATGTATAGGCAGCATTGTATTCATCAATTTTCTGAACACAGGGATTACTGAAAAGTGAAGACAAGCCATATCCTGAAACCTCCTAGCTGCACAACGCAGTAAAATTAGCTAATTAACAAAAGGCTGGGGCAGAATCCGTTGTGCAACGTAGTAGTAAACGTTCTTCTTCCATGCCCCTCCATACATCGCTTTTATTCTGTCCTCGGTGCATGTCAATGACTAAAATAAGCCAACTGTCTATTTTAAATGTATTAAACAGAACTTTTGTACTTCTAGAGCATTACATTATTATTCACACAGCTTACTTACCATGCTAACAGCAAAAAAATTTAATCAGTGTTTTCAAACACTGGAGATCCATTTTTCATTATGGTTACAGCTGGAAACAATGTGCAATGACTGAGACTTGCTCTATTTGCATTCGTTCAGTTTTGGTTCATATGTAGAGTGAGAAGAAATGAATACAGGTTATCTCCACAAACAGCAGGGGAATTGCTTTCAAAGACCTTTGTACTGTTGTATACTTAGGGTAGAAAACCTCGAATGACCCTGTTGGATCATTTATTTGCTGATTGTTGCTGCCTGTGTATGAACACGTGCTTGAATGAGTACGTAGCATCCACATACATGTTACGTGAAGCTACAGGATTCAGATAAATCAGGAAATACGAACATGGGTAACAAAATCAATGAAGAAAATTAAACATCTGGTTTCCATTAATAGTATCAGGTTGAAAATGATTTCTCGATGTTAATTGTGAAAGAATGCATTTTCATCATTGAGAAGTTAAGTGTTTTAGACAAGGTTAATTCCTCTGAATGTGGGACCTTGGCAAAATTGCCTTCCTGGTCAGCTTAACACCACAGAAATGTGAACTCGGTGGGAACTGAACATGAAGTAGTGAAATTTAGTAGATTTTTTTTTTCATCAAGGTATTTGGCACTGTAATCATGTTTATTGTTTTCTGCTGAAATAGGGTTCATCACTCTATGCAATGTTTCATTCAGGGAGCTCCGATAAGCTACTGGGTTGTTATTGTGCAGAAGGAGGCTAGGGTTAAAATGAAATACAAATAAGTAGAAAAAAACAAAACCAAAACCAAAAACCAGTTTGGAATGCGATTAGCATCCGAAACATTTTCTAGCACAACATGAATTGACCTGCCTAGAAGGTCTCTACTCATGAATTTTCAGCTGAGAGGCTGCAGGCTTGCTCTGCAACAGTGAGCATCCTCAGAGGTATCCGTGTGTCACGTTAGAAAGGGGTCGAAATACCCTAATGGCCTTGAGGTACCAGAAGACTTCAAGCAAGACAATTGCTCTGTCCACAGAAATGATCTTAGAAGCAATACGTCCTCAGATCATGTGTGTACACAAAAAGCTAAAGCAGAAACTACAGCTGAAAGAACAGGAATTAAACGGAAGCATTAGCAGTTCACTGAATAAGGTGTTAGGAACTGCCAGGTCCTTTGGCACGTTCGTGCAGACTGCAGTCACTAGTCCCGATACTTTTGGTGGCCTGATGAATTTATGCTAGTTTTAAAGAGGTGTGGTTTACACCTACGTGAACTAACAGGAGACCGGGAAGTTAAAGATTTGTGCAGGTCAGGGTGAACTCCTTCCAGAAGCTCGAAACCGGGGGGGGGACACATGGGGAAAAAACTCTGATTTCAATCAGAGAAAAGTTTATATTCCCTACCCCAGCTGCAGTTTCAAACAGAAATTCAAACTGATCTCTCTTTATCCTAGCTTCAAACAGAATCACGTTCTCTTCAGGGGAAGCTTTGTTTAGGAGGGGGGAAGAGATAACGGTGGACCTGCAGAGAAGACCAACCTTTCTAGACACCTAGTAGCATAGGAAGTCCACGTGAGCAGTAACTTTGCTGAAACCGTGGCTCTATCTTCATCAAACAAACATACTGCTACCACCATGGGTATTTTCTTGTGACCAAGCGCCCTAAGATGTATTCTGAACTCTACTTGACCAAAAAATGTCAAACTTCGTTGGGTTTGAGAGACGCTGCCCCATGTCATGGTATAAATTTCAGTGTTAGGCTTGTTCCTAAAGCGAGTGTTCAACACGAGATCGTAGACTAGTAAGAAGAGCCCCAAGGAGCGGTGCGTAAAGCCAGTGCAGGGTGTTAGACCGGGGGATTTTGGGGCGAAGGGTGTCTGCGAGTGAGAGCGAGAAGGGAAGACTGTGCAAAAGCTGGATCTTGGTTTTCCTGGAGACTCATGATGATTTGACATTAATTACATACAGTAACTGTATGATTGATTAGCAAATGTAGTTCCCTATTAATTGTAAAGTCTAAAAATGCTCAGTCTTGTTGAAGTTTGTTTTCTTAGTGTGATCTTGTATTTTGAGGCAGGTTCTAACAGCTGCCATATGCATACAGCTGCTGCTCATATTTTTTCCTTCGAACTCTACGAGGTTTTTCGTTTTGATTTTTTTTTTTAATGGTAACCTCTATGATATGCTAATTATTAGTACCAGAGAGCTGTTCCCTTGTGTTTTAAGTGCTTTATTACTGATTCCTAGCATCAGATATAAAGTATAAAGCTTATGTGGCTCGTGTGACAGGAAAACAATAAGGTTTGTGAGAAGATGTGGATCCAGCTGGTATATTGACCAGTAGCTGGCAGGCTGAAGTGTATCAACCAATAATGAATATGGGAATATGCAAAGATGTCATGGTCCAAATCCTGTGGTATGCAAGCTCTTTCCAAGATTGATCAGGAAGTAATTAGAAGTATAAAAATCAAAGAGCTATCTGGTTAAGGACATAATATATATGTGTATATTTATTTTTAAGAGTTTTATAGACCATTCATTATTCAGTGAGTCAATAGATCTGATGTCCTAAGTGAAATAATTTAGCATCTCCTTCGGGATTTAGTATATCATCTATGGAAGGAATCATACATGGCATAAATTGCTGTTTATGGAAGACCTTAAAATAGAGAATTAAAAGGAAATTATCATGTAATAAATTAATTTTTGTTGGTTGAATTTTCATGTTGCAGGACTAGCAAAATATAATGAAAATTATTGCTAGGGTGGCGAGACACTAAAGCCTCTCCCTGGTTTGGTTGGGAGGAGTTTCTCGTTCTCTGTTTAAATGGGTTCCATTACAAGATGTTTTATATATTTGTGCATCTCCTGTGTAATGTAAGCAGTATTTTTATAATTACTGACATACTAATGTGAAATAGTAATTGAAAAATGCCTTAAGATACAAACCATGAAACAAGTACAAAAACTTTTAAATAAGCCTTAAATTGCTACTTTTAAAAAATTTAAGTGAGGAATCATGATCATGTTTCTTGCTAATTGTTTTCGCTTTTATTCAAACTAGATGATGTACTGGATTTTGACCTCTAACAATTTGGGTTCAGACCAGCATTTGAGTCATAAATTAAATGAGTTAAGTGGTCTCTTTCTTCTTCCCAGTGGATATTTTCCCATGTTGCGGTTTCGTCACAAATGGCAGCTTTGGTTTAAATATTCCACTCTTAAAATAACAAGAATATTGCAGGTCACTGTTAAGTCATTGTTCCCAGTTGCCATATATTTAACTTGAACTGCTTTGCATGATGTGAAACTATCATACTTTATAATATATAATGACTTCAAATGTAGGTATTTTCCATTTTAAAAATGCTGATATTTCACAGGATTAGGAAAAAAAAAAGAAGACATTTTTGATGTTAAAGTCAGGGCATTTTTATTTACAGTTTCCTCTGGTTTTGCTACACCCATCCCTCAGCATGTTGTGCCACGCACAAAGCAGTAGAAGCTAGTTATTCTTTCTCTCCCCAGCTGAAAAGTTGTGGACCTTCCACACTGCATTTTGTAGCTCCAATGCAGCCAAGAGAACGTTGGATTTTTTTATACCATGTTCATTTAACGCACAAATTTTGATTTCACAATCAGATCTACCTCTGTGATATCAATGCTCCTACTATTGCTCGCCAAGACTTAAAAGAAAATTTTCTGGGTTTTGAGCTAATGCAGCTTTATTTTCTGTTTGTGCACAGCCTGTGATGAAGGACTGTGTCTGTGATTTCTGGGCTTTATGCAAGGTAGGAGGAGAAAGTAGCAGTGCTGAAAGTCTGATAGAAGTCTACCTGGGCAAAAAGTTTAAATTGGATTTACTTTAAAATTGGAGGGTGATCGTAAGGACTACAGTCCCCCTTTAAAAACTCTTCACTTGATATTGTGATCTCCTATTGCTGTCTGGTTTGTTGAGCGTGTGGTTGGACTCTGGAGTTTGTTAGGGAACTGTTTCAGTGGTGGCCTTTTTGGTTCCTAAGGTGGCTCTCTATAAGGAAACAAAAAAGTTTGAATCTTTTTGATCCCAGCATCTCGAGTTCTAGGATATTACTTCCACTTGGTCTGCTGCTTGTGGGGCAGAAAAGTCAGAGCAAAAATTTTTTTTATTATTTTATTTTATGTAAATATCCATCTCAAAGAAACGTATCTAAGAAAATAAAAATTCTGAGTCACTGATAGGGGACTCAAGGAATGGATTTTCAAGGAAAAGAGATGCATCATTTCAGAATAAATCTCAAGTTTCAGAAAAAAAGTCCTTCCTTTTTACTGCAGTTACTGTTATCACTGTGCAAATTACATCTTAATTCAGAATATCGAAGTGTAATTTTTTTTTTACATTCCTCATGGTTTGATTAACGTTTGTTCCCCCCCCACCCTTTTTCCATTTTCATTCCATATGTCTCTGAACTTTGGTTTCTAATCAAAATGCGATGAGCAAGAAATCTTAAAATATTGGGAGTTATTCTGAGAGAACAAACCAGTTTTACAGGTTCAAAAGTATTTCATGGTCTAAATCAGCATATGAATTTTGGTGGCTTTTGGTTTTGCTTCCATGCTTTGTTCCAACTATGTAAAGAATATCCATGGCAGAGCAAAGAAGAGCATCCCATTTCTCTGACTCTGGTCCACTCCCATAGACATTTTACCACGTGAACACAAAAAAATAATTTTATTTACAAAGATGCCAGTTCTCCAAAGGCCTACAACACCATTTTTGAAATGTAAAGAGGCAATTTGAAGAGGTAAAGAAACACAGGAAAGCAGCTAAAAATCTGATGAAGTGACCTGTCTTTCATCCTTCACCAGCCTAATCCATTCTTGATAACCAGTCTTGATTCTTTGATAATTACCTAATTTTAGTTGGGTTTTACTGCTACACAAGTATTTTGATTTATGTCCACAAATCTAAAGTTGGATTTAAGCTCCATGAATAAATACCATAAATAATACTGATAAATTCTGGATGGAATTCTGTGCATTTGCAGCTAAATATTTTTAGTACCTACTATACTTGTGCATAATTCTGCAGTAACACATGTGGAGTGATGAAAAATTTTGTTCTAAAATCATGACATGTTGCTTTGAAAGCCAATTGTAGAATTTAAGCTTGTCTTTGATTTAAAATATCTTTAAAGTGTCAGTGGAAAGCCATTCACAATGCTTTATAAAGGAGAATTACTTTCTGAGAAAAAAAAATGGTTGGCCTTACTTGATTATTTTTTTAATTTTATTTTTAAAAATAAAGGCAGCATTGGACCGAGGACGTGGGCTTAGTTGCCTTGAATCAAGTCTATGCTTTTAAACTAAAGCTTTTGGTACCAAACTGCAAAGGGATTGAGAATAAGGAGCATTAAGGATAGGTTTGGCTTAAGTTGGAAAGTTTATTTGTACTTCAGTGGTGTCTTAGCAACCTATAGAATTGTGATGTAGTGTTAGTTTTTCTCAAGAGACTGAAAGATAATGCTTGGAAATTCATGGCGTCAGAAGCACGGCTAGGAAAAAAAAAATCAACGGGGTGGCATTGTAAATGTATAGTTAGTATGTTGTAATAGGTGCTAGTAAAAGGCTCCAGGCTGAGCTTATAGCACTCAGAGATTTTTTTGAAATTGACTGTAGAACAAGAAGGGCAAAGGAAAGAAAGCTTACAGGGTTTATGTGTAGAAGCAGTTTGATGGTTGTGAATTGGTTTCCTTAAAATAAAATTTTAAAAATCATTCTCTTGACCAGATTAACTTTCAGCTCATTCCTACAGCCTTAATAGTGGTCATGTACTGTCTTTAGCTATTTCTATAAGTAAGATACCTGGTGTATTTTGGTTTTATTTTCTGTAAATTTGCTTTGTTTGTTGTTTGAATGTTTGAGTTTTCAAATTGAAAGCGCAGTGTGATAAAAGCGTTGTTGGATCGCAGTCGTGTCTGCTGTGTTCTGCTTGGGACAAAGTAACACTGACGTTAGCAGGGAAATCAAACGATGACATGGGCTGTGTCGGAAAACCAGCATGGCACGTGGTCAAGTCTTACTGTCAAGCAGTGAAATCCTGGAGGTGCTGAACTACCACCGTGTTATCTGCCTTTCACAGCTCAGAAAGTGAATCTGGCTCACAAAGCGCATGCGATCAGCTTGTGACCCCTACGGCGTTAGCAGCCTGTGCCAGGGTTGACTCCTGCTTTACTCCTTGGTTTGTGCCGTCACTAAGTGTGGTGATCCAATTTACCAATCTGGAAATCCACCTCTGCCATCATCTTGATCAGCTAGGCACAGGTATGTACTCCTTTATGGTGAATGATAAAAGCATATCGTTTATACGTGCTGCTTAATTGCTGTTTGCTGTCTGGAGTCCCCATTTCCTCATTCAAACAGGAATTCTTGAAATAAATTGTCACTAACAGCCACTGGTGGGACAGACTTCAGGGTAAAAATGGTGACTTGTGGGCATTGAGGGTAGGCAGGAGGGCTGGCTGATGAGCCCCCATCCTCCCTCTGGAACAGGGAACTGTAAAGCCATCCGGTTTTCAGAGCCTGATCAGTCACAGCAGGTGCCTCTTCAGTTTTGAGCCGTCTTAGTGAATGAATTTGATCTTTTAATTTTTCCTGTATATTAACAGTCCTATTAAAATATTTGAAGAGTTTGCAACCCCCTTAGTACGAATTCCTTGGAAGAGCTCTGAGAACTGCAGATTGAACTGTTATTTCAATTAGGATCACTTTTGGAGCTACATCTGGTTTTGTTCAGTGCTCTCTGTCGTTGCATTAATGGCAAATACATTCCAAGAGATCTTTAGATTATTGTCTGATTTTAAAATGCCAGGAATGCTTTCTATGGAAGATGAGCAAATATCTTCGATAACTTAACAGGGATAGATTTCTTCATGAGTAATTTTTGTGTTTCTATCAGTACATGGTCTTCCTCACTATTACACTCCAATTCCAGGTGCTCAATCTTTAAAAATAAATGTACTGGAAAAAACAAAAATCAGATTAAAATCAAACCCAGCTGCTCCGTTTGTCAACAGCAACCGAGTTTATGCTGATGCTGCTGTTCTTGTTATAGCACCTCAAAGCCCTGAGTTTTGGGGCTCCGTTGTGCTGTGTTACACACGAAGGGAGCACAAGACTTACTGTATCCGTTATGCTTTTGTAGAATAATAGGGCTTGATCCTGGAAAGTGTTGAACATTTTTGGTTCGAAATCTGTAGAGCACTTGAGCATATGCTCATTTTAAGCATGTGAGTAGTTCCAGCAACATAAATAATAACATCAATGGAAATGCTCACGTGCTTCATGTTACACGAGTGGTGTACGTGCCTTGCAATGTCTGGTGCAACAGTGCTCAGCAATTTGCAGGATTGAGACTTCAGTGAATGCGATAAAATCTCTTTTATTATCTATTTCTCATGCTTTAATCATGGGATACTGTTTTGTTTAATCTCTAGTCATATGGGGTAATACGTTGTATCTCAGTGGGTTAGTAATCTTGAACTTTCTGTAATTGCAGCAAAGAAAATTTTCTTTGTGCAGCCTGTTAGCATGCACAGTCACAGGTCAGCAAATCTTATATTGCTCATTTTTATTGTATTCGTAATGTGCTGTGTGTGGAATATCATATGCATCTACTACAGCAAAATTTCGCACAGAAATATGGTCTCTGCTCCAAATAGGTGGCAATCTGAAGTATTGGGTAATGTGTAGATGAACAGTCTGGTTGGCTGGTCTATTCACCATGAAAAGGTTTTGTTTTGCAGATCTATTTTGTTTTGCAGTTCTATTTTACATCTAATCAACAGGGTTAATTTCAGATTTCAGAAATGTTGACTCTTTTATGAATTTTACTTATTTTCATCAGATGTGCAAGCAGTTAAAACACAATTTACAGAAACGTACAGAATGTGGCAATGGTGATGTTTTAGTCTTGTTTGTTCTTTTGCTTTTCAGCACCACCAAAGTTTCTTCAGCCGTTTTTATCTGATAAGAACATGCCATCTGAACTAGAATACATGATACTTTCCTTTGATGAGCCTCATGTATATCTTCGTCAGTGGAGCGATGAGTCAATGTTCCAGGAAATCCAGTTTTCGACTCAAGCCGACTGTAAACTTTTGGAGTGCCGAAACGTGACTATGCAGCGTGTTGTGAAACCTTTCAAAATCTGGGGGCAGATTGCTATTTCCAGCAGCACAGTAGGAAGGTTGTTGGACTGCACGATAATGTTGGACCCCATTTTCATCAACTTTGGCCAATATGCACTTCATTCGCTAAATACAGCAATTCAAGCTTGGCAGCAGGTACGTAAATACAATAGTGAGAAAAAAATGTAGCTATTGTCACTCATTTAATTGCAAATTAGCTGGTGAGACACTGGAACAGGTTGCCCAGAGAAGCTGTGGATGCCCCATCCCTGGAGGGGTTCAAGGCCAGGCTGGATGAGGCTTTGGGCAACCTGGGCTAGTGGAGGGTGTCCCTGCCCATGGCAGGGGGTTGGAACTTGATGATCTTTAAGGTCCTTTCCAACCCAAACCATTCTATGATTCTATAATTCTATGAATACCAACTGCATTCATTAAAAAAAAAAATCCAAGAATTAAAAGCTTTAATTTATACCAAAAGTGGTTTTTTTACAAATAAATATAAGTTCTACGATAGCAACGAAAATTAGGAGACAATGAATGCTGTATGTAAAGGGAAATATAGCCAGAACTGCTTGAGTTGCAGTGAAACTACATGGATTTCTATCAGAATAATCAGAATCTTGGTCTTCAATTGCATAATATTCCATTAATTTATGAAAAGGTGGGTGACGCATATGTAAGCACAGCTCAGGCTGAGCAGTAGAGCGTATTGTTTCCAGCTACTACTTCTATCCTTATTGAAGTTCAGCACTCGTTTCACATTACCTTCTGTGCAAGCAGCATTCAGGGCTGAAGCCAGTCCCAGCGTAAGGACCCTTGCTTCTGCAGTGACCCCTCGAAGGTCTGTAATTCCCCAACTCCGCCATAGCCTTGAAATCAAATCGTTCTCTTCATCTGCCTGAAGACCTACGTGGAGCCTGGGAATTAATTACCTATCATGGCACTACAATAACAAAGCCCCCAAAAAAGGACAAAACATCTGTTTTATATCAAAAAATTCTTTTTTTTTTAAGGGCATTCCATGGTTTTCTTGTTGCAAAAGGACATTCATAAAACAAGATCTAGTGTGATTTAAATCTTTACAGCTGGCTCAAATATCAATGTGAACAAAATCTTTGTAGCTCCAATTTCTGTTTTTTGTCATATTTTGAACAATGCTTTTAATAAGAAACAAACATAGAAAGTATAAGAGAGTCCTTGGTAGGCTGTTTAAATCCAAAATATTTCTGACTTAGTACGAGTCCCTCATCTAAGACATGTGTGGCAACTACTGCAAGATGGCCTTCAGAAAGGTCAGTTTCCTCTTCGGATGGGAAAAAAAAAAAAAAAAAAAAGATCTCTCCGACATAGCTATACATATAAATAAAATATGGTGCATAAATATTTAAATGTTTTAAACCACATCACAGTGTGACTGACTGACTGACTACTCTGTGCCTTGAAGGAATATTCTGGGTTGGAAAAATGGAATTGTATATTTGATTAAGTAGAGCCATATGTCGCGTAGTATATTGCTGACAGGTACGTTCTATGAATAGTTGGTACTGATTTATACATGGATTTGGCAATGTTAACATGAGCCACAGGAGGATATACTTCTGTAATTGTTGCTGTAATTTTCTTGTTTCCTCTCATGTCAAGGGTACTTGCCACCATGTTCTGATGTGGTGGGTATCTAGCCCTGAGTATTCCAGATTAAAAACTTGCACCGCTTTGAAATTAGGGACCAGTTAGCACACAAGTGGGTTCAAAACGGCTTATTAAATTAATTGTTACCAAGATGTTTTGGATGTGGCTTTACCTCCAGACTGGGGGGGTGGCACGTACTGCCCAGGGAGGGGGTGAAGTTCCCAATAATAAGCATCGTTGGATGTTTGCTGTTCGCACAAAATATAAGTGCTGCCAACTCGAAGCATGAATTTACTCAGCAGGAAAGGTTATTTGAATTCTCCACATATTTTTTTACTGGATTAATATTTGAAACAAGTGATGTTGTACTCAGTGGACAGACAGATGGAGCATGAAACCATTCGGCCCTGCACCTTTAGGTCAAGAGTTCAGGATTAACAGAAGCCTCTGGCAGTGTCTTTTGTTTCCTAGATATGGACTGATTTATTTTTTTTTTCATTTAAGTAATGATGAACATTTTGAAACTAGATAAAGCCTAAAAATCACCAGGCATACAACTAGTTTTATACTTCTAAGTCCCATGCTGAAAATCTGAGAGGAGTAGCACTTTTTACAAACAGTTTTCACTGTCTCATCTGAAATCTCTGTTTAAATGCAAACAGTAACAGGCTAATGCACATCTAAATGCAGAGCTAAAGTAATGGGCTTAATGATCAAATAACTGGGCAGGGAACTTCAAGTTTGTTATTAATTTAGTGTTATTGTTTGATAATAACACAGAGAGTATCAAGTGAGATAGAAAATGCATGTCTTCTGGGAATATATGGAGGGAGGGGGATATGTTTGGGTTTTTCCCCTTTATTTGGGCATTTAAGCCTTCCCAAATTGTTTTAGAGCACCAGTGCTTTGTGATAGCTGGAGACACAGGGTTAGCAGAGAAAACAGTCCCCCAGGTACGGTACTGAGTGAGTATTCCTGGGAAAAAAAAATATTCCTTTGTGGTCTCGCCCTGCAAATGTTTCCCTAAACCCCTCAGAAGTTATAAAAGCTCCTGGTTTAAACCATTGGAACTTCTTTTCCTTGAGGTCTCTGTGGTGCTTAACCTTTCTGTTGGCAGTTGTATAAGTTTTCTTAATGAGCTGGGATCAGTCAGAGTGACATCTGCGATCACAGGAGCTGCCTCATCTTTCTACCATCAGCACAAAGAACAAAGGGAGATGGTGCAGAAAATTTGCATGTAGCTGCAATTTAACTTTCTAGGTCGTGATGTTAGGATACTACCATGAGAATTAAGTTTAAATAATCAGAAGGAAAATGTTCTTTTCTCTTAGAGGAACTTTGAAGGAGATAAGAAAATTGCTAAAGATTTTCTGTACAAAAAAACATTATTAAGTACTATAAAGTGTATGTGTTTGAGAGAGAAGGCTTGCACAGGTCTTTGGTAGCTTGTGAAGCACACAGAAAATAACTTTATGCATATAAAGGGGCCCAGGCTTTTATGGTTTTTTTTTTTTTTCCCCAGATCCAGAAATGCTTTGAAATAGCTGTGAGCTGAGACATGAGCAGAAAGCCCTGAGACAAGGAAAGCCTGGTGACTAGTATTATGTGGGATGTTTTTCCCCTCTCTGAACAGAATTCACAAAATATTTGAAAGCCCAATAAAGGAGAAACACCTTCCAGGGCTCTCTGAGAGAAAAGACCAGATGAAAAATGATCTAAAGAAGGGCAGGAAACTCCCCCAGGAACTGACCCTAATCTGTATCTGATTCAGGCTGTTGATCTTTTGCTGATCCTTTTGATTTGCTGTTTTAATTCAGAGAGGGAATTTTTTTCCTAATCCACGCTTGGGTGTTTTCAGCTCCTGGAGTCATCATTCAGCCCTTCATCATCGCTGCCACACAAATGGCCCAGTTCTGTTTGTTTTTATTATGTCTGGTTTCTCTACACTCTTTTATCAATCAAGATTTCCTCACTCTATCCTTTTGCTGGTTTGGGTTTTTTTGGGAGGGGAGGGGGGTCACTTTCTGCTTACCCTAGAAGCTTCTACTTTTAGATTTCAGCAGCAAATTTAGGATCCTGTTCCCTGTGATCCCAGGGACCAAGAAGCATGGGATGGTACTCTGTCAGGGAAAAATTGCCTGGATTTACTGCAGGGAGAATAAGAGTTGTCTAGAATCTTGCATAGTGAACTAAAGCATCCCCTAACTTCCTCGATGATCCTTTAGTCAGCTGTTATTGTCAAGACTTGAGGCATCAGTAGCTCTTCTTAAGCCTGGCAGCATTGATCAACCCCTTACCACTCAAATCCTGGTGCTTCCTTGGTTAAAACTTTGGAACTGTTATAAAATTGAGCTGAAAATACCTATTTTTCTTAGCTCTTGAGAAACATTGCCATTAAAAGCACTAGTATCAAATCTAACATTTAAGACTAGTAATTGATGGCAGTTATTCATGGGTACCAAAATGTGTGCAAGTCTGTTAATAATCCCTGGTGGGATGATGTTCCCCCAGTACAATTTCGGAGTTCTGTGGATGGCAAAAACTCAAGACAAGGAAATTGAAGCTTGCTAGATTCCCTTTTCCCTTCAGAAAATGCAAGAACCTAGAGTCTGGGGTAATTTAGTTCGGCAGGTAAAAAGAAGGAAGTTCATCATCTTCTGGTGTTCTTCCAGTCTGTGCATAATCAGCAAGAAAATATATTGGGGTAAAATTTTTTCTTAAAGTCCCCTGGGGTTATATCTAGGTTTGACAATAACAACATGCTGAGCTCTATGGATAGTAAATCCTCCCTTTTAAAAAGAACATTTCACAAAGCTCAAAAGGAAAATATATATATTTGTGGTAGACTTATGGGTATGTGGGTATGGCAGCTTGACAGTAAAAAGTCATAGATCCACCACTAGAAAATGCCAAAATAAACTCTGCACTCTGAAGTGGCACTGTAAATGTCAGCCCTTAGCATGCTCAGATCTGCTACTGAATGGGATACAGACATACTGCTCTGTCGTGAGTTTCACTGCTTGGAAAAAGTGAGATTTTGGTTGTGCTCACCTGACTCTTGTTTCATAGAAGATACCTTGTGCAGAAGAATTCATGAGATTTAGAGAGAAGCTTTCATCTCAATATTCTCATGCTTAAGTACTCCTCAGCCAGCCATTCTGACATTCAGTCACAAAAAGGAACCACAACCTGCTCCTTAGGTTCTTCTGAACTTAATAACAGTAGTGAACACCCATTCAAGGATGCTAAATTGGCCATCCCTTGCACACTTCACTTTTCACAAAAATCTCTTCCACCTCTATCACCCAGCAGTGTGCTACAAGCAAGGTACCAAACTATTTTTTCATGGATATAACTAAGGATCCATAGGGATCTGTGAGGAAATATTTTTATCTGTTTCATTTGATCTCAGAATTTCTGCAGGCTTCCAGGAACATTGTTATCATAGAACTGGAGACCCGTATGATCATAGCAAGAGGAGGTGCTGGTTTCATTGTGTCTGTTTAAAAGGTCCACTGAGAGAGCAAGGAGGGGAAACAGAATCAGCCCTCAAAGACCATGGAGGTCCCATAGGTTAGAGAAAATGTCATGGGAAGAAAGGATGAGAAAAGAGCAGCTGGGCTGTATTGTGGAGAGAAGGGAACCAGCCAACAATAAAACATTGTCAAAAGTGTGTGCTAGAAAAGATGGGTCAAAAAGGAGGTAACAAAATGCACAAGAAGATCAATTCTTTGTATTCTACCCATTAAATTGAATGAAGACTATCCAAATGTTGCTTTCTTGGAGTAATTGTTAAAGCTGCTAGATAGTTGCTTGTAAGTGGGAAGTGCCAGCCCAGTAGTGAATAGGACAGAAATTATATAAAAGATGATTGCCAAATCAAATTGTCAGTCACACTTTGACCTCTCCCATAGAGGGGATTATAGTTCGTGCCTTCGGGAGCGGAAGACCTGTAGCTCTGGTAATTTTTATGACTATCATATAGTCTCGTTGTGTCAACAGAGTGACAAGCAGCCAGATGAAAAGCAGAAAGAGAGGGATGGAAGGATGCTGCAGGCAAGAGAAAAAGTAGCGTAAAATCTAGAATACTTTTAAAACCCGTGATAGTTTGGTTTTTTTTCATTTTTCGTATTAGACTGTCAAATTGCATGATGCATTTTCAAACTAGCCTGATAGAGCTGTGAAAATACTCTTAAATAAAAAAAATAAAATAATTGTTTCTTGGAGTGTTGTATCAGGACAGAGTCTGCTGCTGCTGACCCACAGCAACGTTTCAACATAGAAGCAGCAGCTGGGGAAAAGGAAGTGCAGCCTGTTGGCTTGAGAGATCAGTTGTCAAGCATGGATAAACCTCTTCATGCCTCTCTTCTCAGCCTGCAGTGCTCCACCTGCCCTATGTGACGTGGAGTTTCCAACTGAATTTCGTTTCATTGAAGGCTTTTCCATAAGTTAGGAAATGTCGTTTTCATTAGGGTTCTCAATCTCTTAAGATTTGCATTACAGAAACATAAAGTAAAATATGTTAAGTCTTAGGATATATTTTGTCAACCCAAACGCTAGTTTTTGCAGAGAGTAGAGTACTCTGAGACCAAAGCTAATGGCAAGAGATTTTGAAGCGTGTCTGTGTTGTAACAGTCACCACTGGGCAGACAGCTGCCAAATGCCTTGCAATTAATCTGATGCTTACTGGCTCTCATATCCCTTTCCTTTCAGAACCAATGCCCCGAGGCAGAGGAGTTGGTCTTCAGCCATTTTGTGATCTGTAACGACACCCAAGAGACACTGCGGTTTGGCCAGGTGGATACTGATGAAAATATTTTGCTGGCTAGTCTCCACAGTCACCAGTACAGCTGGCGCTCTCACAAGTCCCCGCAGGTACGTCAAAACCAACCCTTCGAACGCAGCGATTGCTAAAGCCGACCGGTGGCTTTACGCGTTGGTTCTTCTGTTTTCTCTATGGTCCCAGCTATCTCGAACGCTCCAGTTCTTCCAGGAGCCACACACTGGGGCTGCATCAGAAAGAAAAAGTAAACAAAGAGTGTGAGGAAAGCCAGACAAGGGTAGAGCTGGATGTGCACGACCGCTCTCTGTAAAACTGAGCGATTGTGGAAAACGAAGCTTCTGGGAAAAAAAAGCAAAAGAAGATCCCTTGCCAGGTTTTCATAACCAAGTGATCAGTGTCTGTTTTCTGTGATGTACATTAGAGGTTTGGGGAATTTTTTTAATGAATTGTTTTTACCAGAAGCATCTGTTTGCTGAAATTGTTTGCAGAACGGGGTCAAACTGGACAAATCTCTCAACTCAACATATGCTTGCGTTAGAAAAGATTTGAAATGGTCAGAAACATCCCACTGATATAGTTTAAATAATACAGTTTCTGTTTCTTGGGTGTTTGTTTTTTTTTTAAGGATAAACACAAAGTGAAAGAAAATATTTAAAAATTATCAACAGGAAATATTTCAGTGAAATCATGTTGTTGGTTTTCTTGAGTGGTGGTGAAAAGTCGACCAAAAATTTGAAAGTTGACAGTAAAATTTGTACGGATCCTCGGAAAAGTGTAGTGCTTGGGGGTTCCTGACTCCTCGAGAGCGCTGGAAAATACCAGCTTTAGCATGTGAAAAGGAAGGTGTAGTTTGGATGGTAATTCTCAACAGGAGCTGTGCCCACTTTCACGGCTGACAAGTTTCAAGTTTCACTGGGAAGCAGAGGTGGCAAATTTACTGTGTTTTTCGTTCGTATGTCAGTTGGTGGATAGGCAAAACTACTGAATTTTATATGAATGCGGTAATCTGTGCAGAGCAAATTCAGCCAGAGTAAACAGTTGCAGTTGACAGTGAAGTCAAGGCGTAAGTCAAGAGGAAGGAAGGCTAATAAAGGACCCTCTCGCCCCAGCGACAGAAGAGTTGTTATAAATCGTGTGTGCTGGTGTAATAGTACACGGAGGGGGACCTTTGGAGACTTAGAGGCTCTGTATGTCCGTTGTTAACTTTTCAAAAAGGCCGTATGTTTTCTCATCCAAGGAGAACACCTGTGATGCCCCAGCCCGTGGGTGAGCAACCCCAATGGGTGACTCTGCTCTGTGCAGTTGGGCAAGTGTCAGATGGCAAGACAGGGTCCCCACTCATCAGGTGACAGTACTCACGCTTGGGTTACAATTGACGTAACGCTCTCCAGTTGTGTGAGGGAGAACGAACAACCAGCTTGTATAAAACAAGCTAAATGTGACCCATATTTCATAACCAATTATCACTTGCTTTTGTAGCAACCACCCAAAAAGTCATTTAAACCTTTTTCATAAACACATGAAAAAAAGAAATATTTAAAGCTATTGTAAATAAAGCTAGAATTAAGTAGGGCTTTTCTCTTAACAATTTTTTTATCCATTTTCTGGTTACTTATATAAAATTATTCAGTTGGAAGAATCCTCTTTAACCACCATTCTAGATAGTTCTGCCAATGGTGTAGTTCTGATTATGGTGTATTTCTGATAATGGTGCACTTCTGATAATGGTGCAGACTGGAAAGATTTTTGAAAATTAGGATTATCTCTAGCAAAGTGCAAAGTAGAAGAGTTAAAATTGTGGCTTGTTACTGATAACTTTCTGTCAGTACCAGACGAGCTGCTAAAAACAACCAGCACAACATATGGTGTTAGCCATCCAACACCTGGAGAGCTGAAGTATTAAAACATTTATCTTCAGCTTGTCCTTTCAGTCATAGGGCTTGAGCAGCGCGAAACATTCCATTTTCTTGGCTGCTATGCAAGTTTCTTATTAAATGAAAAATAAAAGTGCCGGATGAAAGGTGGAAAAGCCCAGCAGAAAACCAAATCACACATTAGGGAGCGAGTGATGTGACAGTAGGAACTTCAGATTCATTTGTCAGATAGTCATTCTTCAGCTGAAAGCTGGTGATGTCAAAGGGTTTCCCCATTCTGTTTTGCTCTGATCGGATTCAGATTCACTGAAGAATTGGGCTGATAAACAGTCGGGAGTGTCGTGTTGGATTCCCGTGTCCCAGGAGATGGCGAAGTGAACAGCTTGCTCACTCCTTCTCACTCCACCACACTGCTGGCCAGCAGGATCTTCTAGCAGGGGGACTATCCTTCTCCTTGTCCCAGCCCTTGGAATCATTTCAAGAATATTTCTACTCTTTTAAAATTTTTCAACAGCCATCTCTTGCTGGGAAATTTAGATGCGCTGAGGTCATTTCACTGCAAATATATGGAAGCCCAGGCTTTCCACATGTTGTTGAGATAGAAGGAAATTTTCTTTACAAAGGTCGGAGAAACTTGGCATCCATCTGTAAGCCTTCTTCATTTGGTTAATGGTAAATACAAATCGCTGTAAGTTTAGCATGCATCAGAAAGGCAATTCATCTCAATAGTTTAAATCTTGCAATCCTTTGTCATTTTAGATCACACAAAATAAGTTTGTTTAAATATTATTACAAATGTTGCTGTGTACATTTTTTTCAATGCAAATCCTTGAAATGAAAATAACGACTCGATTAAGACATCAGGTTGTTCCTATTATGCTGTGCCACTTTTCTAAGTGTTTCCATGCAAAACTATCTAACAGCTTATTATCCAAAGGTCACAATAATGCCCGAGCATGGACAAACCATCCAAGTGTCATATTCATGGAATGCTAGATGACTTCATAGTTATGAAATTATTTCATTTCTCATGATAATTCCCAACTTGCCAAGTTAGTGAATTTTAAGAACTCTGAGAGCAGATTGTAAGATAAATGTGAAATAATCCATACTTCTGGAGTCAGGGACTTCCCTCCAGGCATTAGTTCATACTTGACTTACTTGACTTACTCTTGGGGATAAAATGAGTTAGGACAAGGTCTTAGATACCACATTCTCTTACTGGGAAAGAAAACCAACTTGCACAACTTCGGCTAGCTCATGTTTCTTGTTACACAGGCACTAAGAAGCAGCGGTTGCCATGAAATACTTTATTTAACCTCTGCAAAATGTTTTTTTAGTATGGCAAGGCAGTTCGGTTAAATGAAAATAAATAGTTTTAAAAGGATTGTATTTCTTTCACATTCATATCAATAAAATTCTCCATTTTTCTTTTGGTAATTAAGCATAGTGAGAGATGAAGTAATTGCCCATTTGAATTATTTAACACAATTGAACATGTATACTTAAAATAAGATATTTTTGGTAGTAGCAGATAATTAAATAATGCTTTGTTTACATTTAGAAATAATTCTAATATTAATGAAGCTACTATAAGCTATAATTAAAAATGGCTTGGCTTTTTCATGTTAGGAAAACAGCTATAGCACACCAAGGATTTGGATTTATCAGCTATTGATGGTGTCCCTCCAACTGTTTGGCTTAACTTAAAGCTCTTTCCTTCCTTCATTTTTTTCCCAGCCCGGATCTTCTACATTTCAGGGAACCTAACCTTTCCCTTTTAACTTTCACTCTGATTCCTGCAAGTCTCGCTACTTTGGCTAATATTTCAGTAATAAGTCTGAGGTCTGATGCTTACTCTTCTACTCTGCTCCATCCCCCATGTTTTCCTCAGATTTCATGAGGTTTTGACCTTCCTTAGGGATAAGACAACCCCAACTATATAGTCCCTTTCAGAGTTGGGCAAAGTCCAAAACTGAGGAGATTTCAGGCTTTAAGCAATTTTAGCAAAAGTTGCCAGACCTCGTGAGTTCCTTTCGCAGACTTTAATGAAAGTTAGAGGTCTGTTAGATATCGTTAAAAGGGAAGAGAAGCTACATCACTCCTGCGCTCTACAGACGACGCTGGCTCCTACGTTATTATTGGACCCAGTCCGCACTCCTTATCTTGAAGTTGCTTTGTGGGATGAGCCCCAGTTGTGTCAAAAGGCATGTTTGTCTCCAAGACAGCTTTATTTTTTAGGAGAAGAACTGGAGGATATGATTTCACGTTGGGTGAAACTCCGAAGTTTGAAGAGATCAGATCTTCCTAGCAGTTTACTCACTGTTAAGGAATCCTGTCTCACAAGACAGTAGGCAGCCGGAGGATCCCGCTAGGGATCACAGCAAATGTAAAAAGCAGCTATTCGTGTGAGAGTCCCCTGAATGTATTTGGCAGAGATTGTTTGCTTGTGAATAAACAGAAAAAAAAAAATCTTCTGTAACGTACTAGTTATTACTTGTTATTTTCCCCACACTCAAACTTCAGCAGAGTCCTCGGAAGAAGCAAAGAATAATGGATCGAAATTCATTTTTTTTTTCTTGCTATGCAAAACATAATGTTGCATAGGGAAAGCTTGGATTTAAATTAGCAGGTCACACACCTTTCTCCAGAGTCTTTTCCCAGGGTTATAATAACAGCCCATTTTCACTTCTCACCATCCTTTGCTTTTCTGTTCTTCTGAACATACACTTATAAATTCTTGAATAGATAGTAGCAGTGGCTCATATGTTAGTAATACCTTCACTGGAACCCATTTAAGGTTTCTTCTTCTCTTATATTAAATACTGTGCCTGAAAATTCTGCTAGAATTTTATCAACATAATTTTTAAAGGCAGTTGTAGATTTGGAAATAGCTTTAAGAACCTCCTCCTTGCTTTCATAAAAAAAAAAAAAAACCAAAGAGTGAAACCAAATTTTAATTTATGCTGCATAACCTGCAAGATCATAATTCATTGTTATTTGTTTCCAAGTTGCCATTCTTTCAGGTATTGAGTTATATAAAGTGTAAGATGATATACAGTACTGTGTGGGTTCAACCTTAGAAACTGTGACTTATGTATCAGTTATTATTGGGATATTTTCCTGTTTTATTGTTCAGGGACATTACAGATTCTCTGCACAACCTTTTGTACTTTGCCTAGTCCTCCTCAGGTCATTTACAGAACAAAAAAAAAAAGTTTTATGTTCTTTTACACTGTTCAAGTAATGAGAAATGTATTGTTGCTTTCCTTTGGGCTCCTGCATTCGAAGTCAATGGTCATATTATATGTAATTGGCTTTCTAGAGAATATCTGGGGCAGATAAGGATTGGTATGATCCATGAATCACATGAACCCTCATCATTTGGTTACTTAACCAAGAGTCATCTTTCCCACAGTGTGTAGACCTAGTTTGTACCTGCGAGGTTCACGCCTGCTCTGCAGGTTGCGTTGGGGCTCTCAACACCTCCAGGAGCCCCCGAGGGTCGGAGCTTAGCTCCCAAGTGTGACCTTTTTTCTCCTAGCCAGCATGGGGGTGATGGAAATTGCTTTCTCCTGTGCTCCGTACTGGCTTTCTGTCTTACAGGGGGTGATGGTGTAGAACTAGTCAGATCTCCCAGGTCCCAGGAGAAAATGAAGCCAAACCAAAATTCACACCATTTTGGTGGCTGCTGCAGCTGGCGATGTGCAGAATGAACATTTCATTCACTGTTTTCCTACGTGCTAATTGATTTTATCGTTGTAAATCCTAATCCTGGTCAAGGGCCACTTTGTATCCTGAAAACACAACCCAAAAGTACTGATGGTCCTTTTCCTTTCATTTTTCAGTGAAAAATTGCTTTAGCTTCAGGTCTTAGAATTCAGCTGCCATCTCCAGGTCTCCATTCCCTCCATACTGCTGCATCATCCCAGCTTTTATTTTACTGTCTCATATCTTTTAAAATAGCCAACTGCTTCCACACCATTAACCAGGTCCTCATTTGAGTTGAGGGCAATAACCCTTATCCTTCCCAAAAAGCATTTTCGACTTTCACTCAGAAGACAGCTACGATCTAACGACAGCGAAACCAAGTTAACTTTGGGGGATCTACGAGCAAAGTAGAAAACAAATTTGTATCACTAAGCATTTTGAGGGCACAAGCTTTAAATTACTTACACAGCTGGAAAATGCTGCCTTTGCTGGACAGACTCCATTCCGAGTCTCATTTTTAATCCCCCGTTTTAGTCTTCATGCCTTGTCATCTGACACTTAGCTTACTCAGGTCGTATCCTTCACTCACACATCTAGCTGAAAACCGAAGTCAATTTTGAGGAGTGCATAGAAACATTCTGCAGAGAGATGCGATAAAGAATGCAGCTTTTCTAGCCATTTGCTCCAGGAGGAGCAGCTTTGTCGCCTCTCTGAAGGCAATTTCTTTCCTTCTCAAAACAGAAATCCATAATGGCTCAGAATGACAGATCAAACCCCAGCAAAGCCTAGACAAAACAACAACTTCTGCGTTATCTGCTGATGTGTTTCCCGAACAGAAAATGCAGAAACCAAATGGTTACACAAATGAGTGCCTATCTTCACATATACAATAGATAGTCTTTAAAATTCTCTCGAAGCTCTAAATTGCCACTTATCACTGCGTTGTATTTCTTGGAACACTTTTGAAGTCAGTTGAATATCTTTTGGACCTTTTTGCAATGACTTCTCTTTTCTCCTAATATAAGTACCATACTTATCTGAACTTGTTGAACTTTTTGAAGAGTGTCTAATAAATACTTAGAATTTACTTAAAGCTTGATAAATGAAAGGGAGTTACGTGGCAATTACCGTGAAATCTGTAGTATTAGGTCAGTTTTGTAACATTAGACCTCTGCCTCGTTGAGTATCTAACACCATCTATTACAACGTCTTTTGCTAACATAATGTTAACACCTGATTACTTAATTTTCTAAAATTACTTCAATTTTTATTTCCTGCCATATATCTCTATGTCACTTAGTGGCATTTGCTAATTACTTCTAGCCACGTTTTCCAGAAATCTCACATTTAAAGAACTGTTTCACCCGGAGATCCCTTTCCATTTTCATGGAATGCAGTTTCTTGGCTCAAAAGTAAACTTACACAGTACCCAATTCTCATATTGTTATGTCATTAATACAAATACAGTAGATCCTTAAAATAACTTACAAAGGCTCTTCCCTTTGTATGTAGCATTTATGTAACAGTATACAAATAGTGTGTTTATAAAATAAGAAATTGCCAATATATGATGATAGCTTTTTTTTATTATTCTTTCTGAACCGTGAAGTTAAATGCAGACCAAGCGTCGTGCTACAAAGAAAATGAGTATGGCAGCATTTGGGAGCTAACGACTGCTCAGGGAAAGCTGACAGCATCTTCCTTGGGAACATTCAACTTGTGAGCGAAGCTGATTATACAGGGTGGAAGATATCCTAACGGTGGAGTTACATACAATTCCTAATCATCAATTATGGCATTTATATGACATCTGTCTTTGGAACACACCATATTTTGTGTGCTTCCTCGCTGAGACTGACCACTTAGTACCTTTTCTCATTTTTTGGCTGTCATTTCCAGCTACCAGTCTCTCCAAAGTAAACAGTTTTCTTGTTTCTCTTCGGTTTCATATGTGATGAGATTTATTCCCAGCTGCCTCTGTAAGAAGCTGAACTGATTCCAGCCACTGCAGTTGGATTGTTTTGTTTTGTTTTTCCTTTGCTGTAACTAATACTTAAGAATCAAAGTGAAGTGTTTGTTTATGAGTTTGAGTGTCCTAGTGGACAGCTTCCCTCAACTCTTCTTGAACATAAAGCTGCGCCCACGCGTGCACACATCCAGATGCGTGCCCATGTGTGCACTGGCACATATTTAGCCTTTGTGCTTCCAGCCTAAAACTAATTTGAATCTGAATGCAACAGTCATCACTCTTGCAAATTCAAAAGCCACCCACTGAATGGATGTTATTGTTCTGTGTGTAACTTGTGCTGAGGATACCACAAATTGCAAACAGGCTACTGAGTTGTAATATCTTTGAAAGTTGTTGCTGCTGTTGTTTCTTAAAACAATGAAAAAAAAAACCCAAAACCCCAACATCCAGCCATCCACTAAGTTGAACTGGCCAGATCTATGGTCAGTGCTATCTCTTTTGGGAAACAAATCATGGGAGAACATAATATTTACAAGTTTCCATTTTTTTTCTCATGTAAATAATCAACCTTTGGGCCTGATCCTGTTCTCAATTACTTACATTAATTAATGACAGATGTCCAAAATCAGAGTGAAATTCAACCCTCAAGAGAGAATTCCCACAAGGCCTTTATATAACTATTTTAAAGGACTTAAGTGATGCGTAGGCTCTGTGCTGGCCC
This sequence comes from Syrrhaptes paradoxus, assembly GCA_013400615.1. Lineage (NCBI taxonomy): Eukaryota > Metazoa > Chordata > Aves > Pterocliformes > Pteroclidae > Syrrhaptes > Syrrhaptes paradoxus. The sequence goes on from VZTO01018821.1 coordinate 58,245, forward strand.
TCTGCAAAGAATAAATTTTACCCAGAATTCTTACCGCTTTGATCCCTTATATATAACTCACATTCTTAAGTTTGCACAGCCACAAAAGATCTATACAGAGCTAAATAGCCAGATCTTCAGCTGGCGTAAATTTATGTAACTTCATTGACCTACATGGAACAGTACCAATTTTCACTGCTCTGGCTTAAGGAATCTCTATGGGATAGAGGTAAGTGCGTATGGTGGGTAGATGGATGAAAGGCTCTTCAAATGATGAAAGACTATATTGCTCTGGAAGTGATTTAAGTTGAACTGGAAAAAAGCCACTCCTTTTCCGGAATAAATCACACAGGGAGTATAATTATGCAGTTAAATTTCTTCTCATGCAGTCAAGCTCAAACTTGCCACCACATTTGTGTAAGAGCTGAAATGTTTCCCATCTCTCAGCAGTATGCTCAGTTCTACATTGAACACACACATATATGTGAGCTGTACAAGTATACATACAAATAGATTTGTATCCGTCTTTATTTTGAAGGGAATTTGTAATTTTCTGTCTTATTCTGAAAGCCAAAAATCTGCCCTGGACCTGCACTCCATATCACCTTGCTGGTAATAAAGAAGGTGGATTTCTAGAACAATTTCCAGGGCAGTAAAGAAAATCTCTTATTTCCTGTTTTATGCTCTCTAGTCCACATACAGGGTTTTTTTTCTGAACAGTTGTGTGCTGGATTTTTAGCATCCTACACTATTGAAGCAGGTTATTTATAGAAGAGCATGATGCAGAGCCATCTGATGGTGTTGTTGATTCTTCTGTTTGTATCTGAAATCGCAGAATAACAGATTGAGTGGGTCGTTCAGAGAGCTGGTGTGCTTAGCATTGCTGTCATTGGAATTCCTATCCTACTGCAAGGCGCTTTTTTTTTTTTTCCCCAGTTCTGTATTGAAAGTGGTAACTGCTTTCTTTCCAGCTGTTACACATCTGTATTGAAGGCTGGGGAAACTGGCGGTGGTCTGAACCATTCAGCGTGGACAATACAGGGACCTTTATCCGCACCATTCAGTACAAGGGCCGGACAGCATCACTTATTATCAAGGTTCAGCAGCTCAGTGGAGTGCAAAAGCAAGTAAGTGTTTGATCCAGTTTGGAAAAAATAACACGGGTAATTCAAACTGGTATCTGTTCATGAATTAGTCACCTTACTATTTATTCTCTCCTACTGAGGTCTGCAAAAAAACCAAGTGTAGCAGTCTTCTGGAGACATTTTTGGGAATGTTTACAGCTCTCTTCTTCACTTTGTTATGGATCTTAGCATTTAAAAGCTCAATTACTAGCGCATATTTTGCGTGTTCCACTAAATATCCTTTTGCGTGGTTTGCAAGTTCTGACACCGAGTTTCACAATCTCTTGCATTTTTTTTTTAAGCTCTTGAGAAACAGAATTTATCTATTTTTTTTAAAGAAACTGTCCATATCATATTTGGGGTTGTAACTCAGGCCTTTCTATTGTTGAAAGAGAAAGACGTAATTACCAAATTAACATTTGAAAGTGGGCTGCTGTGCAGGAACTTTTCACATGCTCTCTTTATAAAGAGATCTGTAAGAACACTGCAGACATTCTGCCTGCGCTGGCAGAAGCCAGAGCATGTGGTGAACATAACGTGTTCAGCTCGTGGGTATGGCAGAGCGCCGTACGTCGCGCAACGGCAACGCAGCTGATGAGACGAGAGTGGCATTGCTGAAAGCCCTGCTGAGTCTTCGCTTCGGGGGTGTGCACCCTCCCTAGGGAAAAGCAAGTGAAGATGGTTGTAGCAGGGATGCACGTGGAGTTCTGTTCCTCAGTATAGCTTAGGAAAATATGTCCCGTGATAAATAATTCATATATGATGGACAACAACAACTGAGCATAATTTGGTCATCTTCTAGGTGGGTGCACTTAAATACATAAATATGGTACAGCTTTTAATGGAATTATAAGGTTTAAAGCAGCAAACATCCTGGAAGGTCTGATTGCTGGGTTGAGATGGCAATGTGAGGTGTCAGTAGAAACCTTTCTTTTGAAGTACATCCATATGTCTGCTCCTAAAGGGCTCAGCATTGGGAGACCATCACATTATTCTTAAAATACAAAGAGGAGCAGTGTCAGCCGTGGGCAGCACTGCTGAGTTCAGCGGGAAGGAAAGTGGGGATGTTACTTTTTTTTTCGAGCCTTAGCAACATTTCAAGCATTTTAATGCTTAGGTTTCTATGAAATTGCACATACATTTGGCCACTAAAAATAATGTTTTCCCATTCACTGCCTTCAGTGAATGAACCTAAATCAGGGAGATAATTCTCATACAGGTTTTCACTCTATAATTCAATGTTGGCATTTCTTTTTGACCGCTGTTTCTATATGAGCCGCATATTTTTGTGTGTTTTAGATCCTAATCTGTGGAAGACAGACAGTCTGTAGTTATCTCTCCGAAAGTATCAAACTGAAAGTGGTTCAGCATTACATCGGTCAGGATGGACAGGCCGTCGTTAAAGAACACGTCAACTGCCTTGCAGGCGGGCAGAAGCTGCCTTCGTATGTCCTGGAAAACAGTGAGCTTACAGAGCTGAGTGTGAAAGCTACCGGAGATGAAGACTGGTCCCGAGATGTCTGTCTAAGTTCTAAACAGACAGAACACAGCACTGTCGTTCAGGTATGACTAGAAATTGGTATATGGAAAATAACCTAAATATAATGTCCGAGAGAACTGGGGACTTTGCGTTTAGACTTCTGTTTGATATGATGAAATGTCGAACATTATAATCCTGAAAGAATTTGAATGTAATGCTGCTCATCTTTCTGTATGCAGGTACCATCTTCAAAGAGTTCAATTACATATGTGTGGTGCACAATTTTGACTTTAGAGCCCAGCTCTCATGTGCAGCAGCGATTAGTAAGTGCGTTAATGTCTCTGAAATCTAAATGTTTATGCCTTACATGTCATGGAATAAATTAAGGGCAGAATGACCCACTTTAAAGATTTATGAATAGTTTTTTCAACAGTTGTAATACTGGAATAGCATTAACCTTAAATTGGTATATTCTTCTCCTTTTGTAGATTGTTTTCAGCCCTCTTTTCATTGTAAGGAGCCATCTTCCAGACCCAATTATCATCCATTTAGAGAAAAGAAGTCTGGGATTGAGCGAAACGCAAGTTATTCCAGGGAAAGGACAGGAGAAAGCACTGCAAAATATAGAACCTGATCTTACGCACCACCTGACATTTCAAGCCAGGTAAAATACTCACTCTCCTTAAAAATGGTTCGTTTGTATGGAGAAGAAGGAATAATTTACACTTTAACTTCTGGTGCATTTTTTCCAAGAGTATGGCATATTCAGAGGTGATACAACAGAACAAGCATATGTGGCCTGAAATGGTAAGTTAGGAAATATTAAATGTGGTGTCACTATCCTAAGCACGTTGGCATTTGTTTGCCTAAGCAGGTCAATGGTTTTGTGTATTGAAAAATAAATTCCTAAACGATCTTGAAATGTTTGTTGAGAATACTGAAGAGTTTCTAGGGTCTCAAACATAAAGGTCATTACAGTGTCATAACAAATCCATTCATGTCAGTTAATGCTCAGGAACTTGTTAGACTTCGTAACTTGGTTCATCCATGATTACCTTGAGAGTGTTCCTACTGCAGAGCACGCTTGGAAGACTTCATTAAAGAAAATGTTAGTAACACTTGATCTTGTTCTGTAAGTGACTGAATCTGTTTTCAATGGCAGGGAGGAAGATGATCCGTCAGAGTGCGCAGTCCCTATCTCAACCACACTAATTAAACAGATAGCGACTAAATCCCATCCAGGTGGCAACGTCAACCAAATATTGTCTGAATTCTATAGCACCGCTGATCCTCCCCAGCCTGCATGGCCGTATAATAGGAAAGATTCAGACAGGTAATTCTTTCCTAAGCCTTCTTTGTGGTTGTTGCACTGCCTTTTCAAATGACCTGAAATCACATTCAGGAAGACTAGATGTGGTCAACATTGAATGTGTTTTCGGTAAGTACGTGATTCCTATATGTAAGCTGCAGAATCTGTTGCAGGTGGGGAAAAAATTGAGGTCACTCTAGGGGCTGCCCTTGATTACACTTAGAAGGTTGCATCAGCAAGGATTAAAAAAAGGAACAGTATTTTAGTGAATGCACATTCTTTACTGCAGCTCTAGAGGCTGTTGGTTCTTCAGTAGCTGTTTCACTACAGAAACAGGGAGCTGCTGTGGGAGGAGTTGTTGAAAAAAAAACAAAATGTGATTTTATGACTACAAAAGTCCTGGGTTTAGTTCTGAAGGATAGTGGTAATTCTGTTTAGGCATTTCTTTAATTGACCAAATTTAGATTGAGCTTATGCAGTTAAAAATGTCTTGATAGCCTCCATGTACCTGGATCTGTCTGACAGCATCTCGGTATGTTCCAGAATGATAAGGTAAGAGGAGATTGCTTTTCTGTTTCAAAACCAGAAGAGCCTGGCAAATTTCTGAAAATGACAACTTATCATTTGAAATATTGAATTAATTATTCCTTTGTTTTTTTTTTCTGTTTATTTATTTCTGAACAGCAGCGAACAGCTGTCCCAGTGGGATAGCCCAATGCGGGTAAAACTGTCGGTGTGGAAACCGTGTGTTAGAACTCTGCTGATAGAACTTCTGCCCTGGGCTTTGCTTATCAATCAGTCCAAGTGGGATCTGTGGCTGTTTGAAGGAGAAAAGATTGTTCTTCAAGTACCTACGGGGAAAGTAATTATACCTCCCAATTTCGAGGTAACTTTGTCATTCATGTTAACAGGGCACAGTTCTACTAAACACGCTGATTCTGTAGAATGGTTCTTAATGCGAATGATTCCCACTTGCCGGTTACTATGTCTGTTAGTCCTATGATGAGGAGTAGAAACAACAACAGAAATTTGCCATGGTGACTGAGCCGCCGAGTGGGTAGCACAACGTACTTGATAGCAATGTTTGAAAGACAACGTATCTTCAAGTTGCATAGTTAAAAATTGTCCATAAGACATTGTGGAAGAAGACCTGTGTGCCACCTGATTCAGCAGCCTTCTCTCCTTCCTCCCAGTCCAGCCAACGGATCCACAACGGGGGCATAAAGTAGCAGCCCACGTAAATGGCTATAAAGGCCAAAAGTAGACTTTGCTCCTGCTGTGCTGACCTATCACTTGGGAAGTGTGTTGACCACAGTAGCACAGCTGACAGACTAGAATGGATGTTTGGTTTGAGAGCATTTTAGGTTGAGTTGTTTCATAGCTTCTATGCTACCGAGAAAGGTTTGATAATGAGATAGGATGAATTGCATACGAGGAAGATTCTTTAGGATACCTGCCTTCCTGAATTCAGAGTTGTGCGTAATGGATCTTCTTACATACCTTAGCTTGGCCATTCACATACTTTTTTATATACCACGCCAATATTCTTTATTTTTGAAAGAATTAAAATAATCTGACACAGCAGCTTGGCAGTTCCAATTGGAGAATTTGATGCTTCCTGTTTGTTTCGCCTTCTTTTATCCCCGTGTATGTCTGTTAATAAACAAACGGTCTGCTTATTAACATTCTCACTGTAGACTATGGTCTTGATTCCACCATGAGGATCAGTCCCATATCTACATTGTGGCTTCATCTGTCCTTGTACTGCTTCAAAAGAATCAGGGAGAAAGGAAGGAAATGAGATTGGCTTCATACTGGAAACTACATTTAACTCTAGCAGAAGTGTATCAAATTGTCAACAAGCGATAATCGGTCATTTTTCATTTGCAGGAAGCTTTTCAGGTTGGAATATACTGGGCAAACACTAATACTGTGCACAAGTCAGTGGCAATTAAACTGGTTCATAACATGACCTCCCCGAAATGGAAGGATACAGATAATGGGGAAGTAGTAACATTGGATGAAGAAGGTTTTGTTGAAGCTGAAATAAAACTTGGTGCTTTTCCAGGTCATCAAAAGGTTAGAAGACAATTATCATTATGTATAAATTTATAATTTAAAAACAAAGTCCTATAGCAGATGCAAACAGTCAAATGTCTGTAGTGTACAAGCTCCTCCCTAGTTGTTAATACGTGTAAAACATAATGAGAGTATAAACAATGTCTGAAGTATAATTTAAAGAAGTAGACTGTCAAAAACATTCTGCTGAATTCATCAAGATAATATAATATCTCCTGGGAAAAGAATTAATGAATTATCAGTCTTGTTTGGAAAATATTGACAGGTAACAAGTTTGGAAGTGCATGAACATAGACAGGATTTCCCAGTTCAAAAGAACACGGCAGTTCTGTCGCTATATTTCAATAATTTTTGTGGGTTTGTGTGTGACTTTATCGTCATTTTTATTATCTTACAGTTGTGTCAATTCTGCATTTCTTCTATGGTTCAACAAGGTATACAAATTCTGCAGATAGAAGATAAGATGACAATAATCAACGAAACATCATATCCAATCTATTATAGGCCACAGCTTTCTGTTTCCAAACCCCACTCAGGAGAAGAGGTAAAGTACTGTGGATGCTGGTTTTGTTTGTCATCTGCGGTACGTGGCTGTTTAGATTGTATGGTCTCAACTGCATGTAGCAAAACTTGAACAGAAAACTTTAAAAGTATTCTATATCATTTTAATTAAAAAAAACCAGAATTCTGGGTAAATGCAACTCCAGTAATTAGCTGTGATCAGAAATCTATGCAAAGCAGGAGATTCTTGCACATTGCAGAATTAGTTCTGCCTGTTCTCCATCTGTTCAGGCACTAATGGCCATTTCTGTAAACTAGGCAGCGTAATCCGTAGTAGCTGTTGAAATTGTTCTCAGAATTTTTACTGAGTTCGTGTGTAAAAGAGGTATATCGGCCTGGCAGGCTGAAGATTTTTTGTTATCCTTTTTGGGAAGCTTCCAGTTATCTGAACAAAGCTGCAGAACTTGAGACGTGCCCAGAGTTTATGTATTTCAGTGAACTGCATCAAATTGTGAATATCAGTTTTCTGATAATCGCACAGTACATTTAAGGACTAGCTTACAGGAACCAAAATGTATGCATGCTCGATATATTTTAATCAACCATTTATACATATTTATTGAAGATTACATCTATAGTAAAATATGTGGAAAGGATTCTCAGGGTCAAACTTGCTAGACGAGTTGGCAGATAAACAAATTTTTCAAGTTTCCCTATTTCTGTTTTGGTTTTCTTCTGCGTTAGTTTTCTTTGTATCGGTATGTACATTTGTACATCGTGAATTTTGTGGGACGGGGAGTGGGCAGAATCGTAGAATCACAAAATGGGTAGAATGTTGAGGCTAAAATCCATTCTTGGTTTTAGATCTATAAGTGGATTTTCTTCTCACAGTTATGTTGCAGTGATGTACCTGATGCTTTTGGTAGAGTTCTGTTGTGTTCTGGAGACAGGACTTGGCCAAGCAGCTTTTAATGCAATGGACTTGGTGCAACCCTTGGTTGGTTTGGGTCAGTTGGCTCTTGAGGCTGTTGTGTGCAAGATCAACATGAATAAATGTCCTGTTAGGAGCCAGCGTGTTGTGCTACCACCATCTTTTTTCTTCCTAGGACTTCCACTCGCCAGACAGCACGGTGTTCAGCGTCGGTCCAGCCGGGACACCACGCAGCGAGGCGCTGAGCGCCGTGCCTTGCTGGGACCTGACGTCGGACACCGGTCCCTTCGCTTCGGGGGCACCTCTTACTGAAAAACGCCTGCTGCTGAGTCTCAGCCCAGGTGGCTGTGCTGGCAGTTGTGAGCTCTGGAGCCTACCAGCTGTCATTAAACAGGAGTTTCCTAGACAGAGCGTGGCGGTGCCCACAGGGGGTTGTAGCGAAAGTGGATTTTGTACCAGGTACTGTATGGTGAACAGCCATGAACAATGAATTTTGCTTGTTGCTGTAAAGCCTCAGCTACTAAGAAACCATATTAGTGCAAAAGCAAGAGTAACACATGCCCCCCATATGTAAAGGCAAGTCTTACTTTAATTTAAAAAATTGTTATCTTTTCATGGTTTTGATGCTTTTATTATAAATGGTTTAATGTTATGACGATGTACAAGTTGTACGATTTTTATAATGTATTGGCTGCTATTTTTTTACACACATAAATAAGAGCATTAAAACTTTATATTTGAGATTATGGTCTTTTTTAATTTGTGGGTGACAATTTAAGAGTTCAAGAACAGTGTGAAAGAATACAATAGAATAATATAGGTTTTGTTTATAAAAGGTGAAAATACATTTTAGTAAGAATAATAAGAGGATAAACAGGAAAAGCAAAAAAAAAAGGGATGAAACTATTCTGAGGCTACAACAATGAAAGATTTCCAAGTTTTAAATCTTGAAATACCCAAATGTACATTCCACTTACAAGAAAATGCATCCAGCTAGTTCAAAATAACAGTTCAAAGACTTGTCAGATGCCCAATTTCATTCTCAAACCTGATATCGGAATCTATTCATGCGTATATTTGTATAAACAAGAAACAATCTGCTGAAATTAGAGGAGCTACATCAGGATGTATTACCAGCCATATGATCTTTCTCTTGCCTGAAGTGCCTGATATCATTCGAACCCTCAAATTTTCTTCTGCAGAGTCTAAGGGGTTTCACTGTGGATGCTAAAGATTCTCATACAGACTTCAAATGTAAATAATTTGAAAATGGGAAAAACAAGGAATTATAAGGATTCCTTATTCTGAGAGAGGATTTCAGTTCCTAATCAAATATTCAGACTGATTGGATTTTTAAAATCACCGTGAGGTGAAGTTTTTTAGAACTAACCAAGAAATCTGCACATGCAAAAAAAAAGAAATTGTGTTCATGCATGAAGATATTTTATGTAGCTAATGAGTAAAACAAAATAAATTTATTTTCATTTTGGAAATGTATGCAGTGATGATCCATAATGTTGACATTTGAAAGGCCGATAGCATTGTGGATCATTCCAGGGGAGCCATCAGTTACAGATTTACAGATTTGTTAGAAATATCTTTCATGTGTATCAGAGAAGTATGCTACAAATTCTTCTGGAATATTTTAAAGATTTATGTTGAAAATTTGGGCCTACAGTCTCATGTTTTTAATTTAATATAACTCTCTGCTGGCTCGGGCTCTCATCTTGCAAACACACGTGTTCAATTTAACTCATGAGTAGGCTCTGTGAAGTGATTTCTTCTCTAATGTTGTTTTTCATGCTATTTCCATGTGTTCTTCTGTTTAGTTCTGATTCTCAGTGGAGATATGTACTTACCTAAATGGATATAAATATCTGTGGAATTGGAACTTTATCATAAAGAATCCTACAGGTGCTAGTTTTGAATGGTTTTAATTGTCCAGGGTAATAATATGTAAAGATTTTATCCAAAACCTGCATATTCAAGCATATCTGCTTCTGTTTTAGAGCTATAGCACTGACTTATCAAGAGCATCTCGGCGTAACATACCTAACACTTACAGAAGATCCCAGTCCTCGTATAATTATCCACAACAGGTGCTCTGTTCCGTTGCTTGTCAAAGAGAACTTCAAAGGTAGGTAGCATGCAGTAATTAGAAACAGTGTACTGTCGTATAAATTATTTTACTGTATCTCCAATACAAAGTTGATTTCAAAGTTACAACAAGAACTTAGTGCCTTCATAAAGGTTTATCTCCAAGTGAAAGACTGAAGTCTTGAAGCTGTCAGAGCTAATAATAGAATCACAGAATGGTTTGGGTTGGAAGGGACCTTAAAGATCATCAAGTTCCAACCCCCCTGCCATAGGCAGGGACACCCTCCACGAGCCCAGGTTGCTCAAAGCCTCATCCAGCCTGGCCTTGAACCCCTCCAGGGATGGGGCATCCCTGGTCAGGAGTATGAACCTACATGACTCTTGGCTTCTGGGTCTCCCTAGTTCCAGCTGTCAAGGTGACTCTGTTGTAGGAAACTAGCAGACAGTGGAGTTTTCTTGACATCAGTTCAATCTCATGGAATATTTAAAGTTCCTTGGATTTGCAAATGTAACACGAAGAACGTATTGCCAAAATTCCCCCTGCGGCATGTTAATGTAGTGGTCAGTGGAACATAATGTAAATCTTAACGACATAAAAAAGGGGAAAAGCCCCATGAACACATAGAGCTCCAACCAATAGAAAAGTAATGGTTTTATTTATTAGTATTTCAGGCAGAAACTTCCTAGTTTGTATAAGCATAGGTGAGTTTTGATTTCATACAGGTTTTAGAAAGCCTTAATCTTATATATTTTATAAAATTTCAGAAACACCAAAGTTTGAAGTTTACTGTAGAAGGATTCCAGCTGAAAGTTCCGTTCATCATGAACTTTACCATCAAGTCTCCAGCTATCCAGATTGCAAAACACGAGATTTGTTACCCAGCATTCTTCTGAAAGTGATGTCATCCAACGAATTAGTAAATGAATGGAGTGATTTCGTGGACATCAACAATCAAGGAACACAAGTAAATCATTATAAACTATTTCCCCCTTCCCAGCATAAATGGTTTTCTTCCCGACCTGCACAGTTGATTATTCCTCTGCAATAAGCATATCCCTTCTGTTGGTTTTAGATTTTTTTTTATTTAAGTCTTGGGACCTCTCCTCCCTTAGCCCCTTGCTGTGGAAGTTTTAGAAAATACAGATTACCTTCTTCACTGGCTGTTTTTAAAAATACCTAAGTAAAAAAATACATGCTTTCTAGCACTGAATTTTTTCACTTCTTTTTGATCAACCTGGCAAGGCCAGGGCATTCCCTTGAAAAATCAGTCCTGAAAATTTCTGGTCCCTGTAAGCAAAGAATCCCACAGGATCCAGGAAAGTCCTTGTTTGGTAACTTAATTATCACAGGATATTTGCCTTTTACATCTTGCAGGAATCATGACTGTCATTCTCCCTCTGTGTCTTCACAGAAGCTACGCGTGTCTTTCTAAAACAAAACAAAACAAAAAAACCCCTTTTCTTTCCTTCCGTTATTTTTCTCCTGTTTGGAGGTAAATGAAAACTTCCTTGACTGGAGTCATTCTTTTTGATGGGAATTTTTTTTTCCATCTTTGAAGTCATTAGTTTACATGGAATCAACATAAACTGCTTGGCTCTTTGAAAGAAATACTAGTTTCAGATGTTTTCCCTGGGGACCAATCACAAAATGCTCTTGATTATTGAGTGTTATGTTCTCTAGCGAGTAGTTCGGTTTCCTTCAGCAAGCCGGTCGAGCAATGCGAGGTTTCAAATTTCAGTCATTAATGTGATGCCAGACCAGGGTTCTTTATAAGGATCTGGCTCCTAGAAGGAATTAGATGCTAAGACAACATTTGGGGATCATTGTCTACTTGAAGAATTCTCCAAATAAAAAGTGTAGCCTTCTGTTATTGAAGTTTTAGGGTTTACACGTAGAGAATTTCCCCAGGATTTCTCAGTGAGTCTTTCAGAAAACTATAAATACGAGTAAATAAAGAATATGCTAATAGCTTCACATACAACTTGGTTCAGATTGTGAAATAACTGGGATTTTGAGGATTTTTAAGTTCTATCTAGTCACAGATAGGTACTTATTCTGTTAGAAAGGAAATTTTATTAATTCACCAATATTAAGGTATTTATCATCAGAATAATTTGAAATTGGAATTAAAATTAACAATCTTTAGTGAGGGGTTTTTAGAATAATGAGGAGGGTGTATTGAAAGTGCAGTAAATATCCTCTTTTCTGCAGTTCCATCGTGCAGGGTTGCAAATCTCTTTCAAATAAGCAAAGGATTAAAATGGACATATCAAAATTAGAAATTCTCTGATGTAATTCTCAGAGAATAAGACATAATTTGATGAATGAAATTTAATTCTCTGTACAAGGTTATTATAAATAGTGTAATGAGAATCAGTTAAAATGTTGATCCTACTAAACTTCCAAGTGCTTTTCCTTCTGGTGACTTGTTAACAGCAGTAAAGACAAACAACCATTTATTTTATTTTTTATTTTTACCCCTTATCTTCGCGTTATTCCTTGGGTTTGCATTCCTTTAAATTATAGCGCCCATCATTACAATCTAGCAAACAATTGTGTTGATAGTAGCCCTGCAAGAAAACAGAAGCCAGCTTGCTCTAACAAGGACTGCTCTGAGCTTTCCAAACCTCAAAAAACCTTAATCTTTTATATTCTGGAAAAACACAAAACTTGCACAGAAATATTGCAGAATTAAACGCTGAAAACAATACGTCATTTCTTTAAGTAAAATATTTATTCCTAAGGACAACTTGTTCAGAACAAAAGTTTGCACACCTGTAAGCAAGACACAAAACTGTTGTCAAGTTTCCATTTTCCTGCCTTTTTAGACGTTTTGTGTTTTCCTATAGACTCTCGCCATTTCTTTGTGGCAGCACCTTGCTTGTGAAGGTGTTCTCACGAAACCAGTTTAGATGGCTTCACGAATCCAAAATGTCACTTATTTTTCAGTCTTCATGCGTTTTTCATCGTTCTATCAGCCAGTCATCTATCTGAGCCAGGGCACGGCAGCGTAACATTAATTTAGGGTTTGTTTGCTGGAGGAGAAGGTGGGATTTTGCCGAGCTCCAGGAATATGCCTCTCTCCTTAATCCAAAATCACAAATTCAAATTTCTTATTTGTTCTTTTCTCATCTAACCTCTTCCCTCCCCAGCACACGCTTATTTCTGGAGAAGTTGTTTCTTATTACGATGTATTTGGTTATACAGTTAAAAGATGAAGTGCAAATTTCATCTTGCTGTACAACGGAAATATTTAAACTACCAGAGCTGCTATTTTCTGAAGTATTGAATCTGTTTCTGTTTTTCCTGAACAGTGTCACGATTTGAGTACGTGATCTTAACTAGAAGGATTAATTCAAATTATGATGGTAAAAACAGTAATTTCAGTAGTGTTCTGTATATTTCTAACTCTCTGCCCTAGATTGTGTTCTTAACTGGCTTTGGCTGTGTTTACGTGGACATCGCCCATCGGTGTGGAACAATAGTCATAACCCTGGCCCCAGAAGGAAGAGTGGGACCTGTCGAGATCAACCTCAGCAGGTACATAAAGCACATAAAAGATGATTAAAAGCATTGCCAAACAGTGCTGAGAGGTCAGTCATCTTTCTGAGCGTTAACTGGCTCACAAACTGTGGCTTAGCTGTTTGTTTTGTTTAATACTGCTGCGTGCTCCCTGGCATGTGTTTAGACCAGCCGTTATGCTTTGTATATCGCAGTTAAAAAAGGACAATCTAACATCAAAAGTCATGTCACTTTAGGGTAAACACTAGATGTCTGATACAAAAAGAAGCCCTCAGTTGTTCATTTAAAAAAAAAAAAATATTTTCCATCATAATTAATTTTAAGCGTGTTCATCAGTTTAAAATTTATTTAGCCAGGTCCTGCTATCTGTGATCGTATGAACTCACACTACAGTTGGTAGCAAGCTTGATGTACAAGGGCTGTAATCTTGCACTTGCAGTCAATAATTAACTGTGCTTGATTATAACATCCTTTAGAGCTCTTCTCCACTGGTCCTTAGCTCCATTCAAGTGCAGTTAGAACACTACGCCTGGCCTCCAGCAATGCTGTTACAATTAGAGGGGAATTTGTTGTACTGGTTTGATTTGCGCTGTAATTAAGTATTAATCCCTGAGAAACTGGTCATCAGCAGCCTGCCTGCTAGTTAAACTTGGCAATGGGCAGTTAACCCTGGAGGGGGGCGGCCCTCGATGCCATCAGTATAAAAATGCTGTGGTAGCTTCACTGGAGGGCACTCGCTGCCTGTGATGTAAAATTAATTATCCGTAACAGTAATCTTCAGTAGGAGCTCCCAGAAAATATTGTAACAGCTGAGGCTGTGGGTGAATTATCAGAAAGTGTTATTTGTTGGATGCTTTAATATCTGGTTCTGCAAACAGGGAATTTCTGTGTATGTAGAGACCTTCCTATCCAAAGTATCCCGTTGATTGAAAAGAAAGAAACTAGCATAGATGTGTAATATCCCATTTCTTAGAAGACCTCCTGGGTGGTACCCACTGTGGTGCTCAAGGCTCCCAGATCCCATTGACGTTAATGGGATTTGCACAATGAGCTGCCCATAGAGAACGTCACCGTTGATGGCTTTTTGAGAAATCAAGATGCCAGGTGAACTCAGAATACATGAAGTCACAAAACTTCTTTTCCCCCCCGTCTAGAAGTCAAGAGCAGGCTCTGTCACTGAAAATGTTCATCAGTCAGTTAAGCCTTGCTGCGTTTGATGATATTACAAACCACAGAGTGTCATCTGAACTCCTGCGCCTCACAGCAGACAACGTTCTCCTCCACTTGGCCCCGGCCACCACCTACCCGAGACCCCTGTCGCAGGAGCTCCAGCGGGACGCCGGGGATGGCCTCCCACAATTTCATAGTCTCCAAGTGTATTGTGAAGACTTGCAGCTGGACAATCAGTTGTACAGCAAATCCAATTTCCATTTTGCAGTCCTGCTGTGCCAAGGAGAGAAAAACGAGACAGTGCAGTGGTCCAGAGTGAACAACCTCATTTTTTGTAACAAAGATTTGGAAAGCTACAAGGAAAAGTGCTTCATAAAGCTCTGCATTGCTTTTTCGGAGGAAGAGAATTTCATGTTTCACGTGAATGATCTCAGCTTTGAGCTCAAACCAGCTAGGCTGTACGTGGAAGACACCTTTATTTACTACATAAAGACTTTGTTTGATACGTATCTTCCAGAAAACAAAACCACTTGCCAACCCGTGAACACTTCAGCTACTACCCTGATACTGCCTGAGCAAGTGAGAGAGCATGCGAGAGCTTTGGTCAGGCCGGTGAAGTTGAGAAAATTAACAATACAACCTGTTAACCTCCTTGTCAGTATTCACGCTTCGTTGAAACTGTATATAGCCTCCGATCACACTCCTCTCTCCTTCTCTGTGTTTGAGCGAGGACCCATCTTCACGACCGCCAGGCAGCTCGTCCATGCCTTGGCCATGCATTACGCTGCTGGAGCACTTTTCAGAGCAGGTCGGTACTTTTTCATAACACGTCACATTTTTATTAGATACCAGGGTTCTGTGATTGTCTCCCAAGCTGAATAACCTAGATGTTAGCCGTACGATTATTGTTTTCCTCAAACACTGTTTGATAATGGTATTTTCAGACACCTTTCATGGCCTTCCATACGACAGACAGGAAATAAAATGGCTGAGCAGACAGCAGCAAAGATTTGTAAGGTTGTGCTAAACATTAGCCAGCCATCTGAAGGCTTTACAAAACCCTGAACACGGCGTAAAAATGTATTCTAGCTGGCTTAGGTTTTGTCATTTTCTATTCTAGCGCTAGTCAGAATCGACCCACATTCCTCACATAAACTCCCCAAAACTACATTTAATCAAATTATTCAGCAAGTTGCTCTGCCTTCAGAAGTAAATTACAGCCCTGAATGTTGTTTTGTTGTTAAAACTCCTTTTGGCTGCAGTTTATGATTAGGAATCTGTCTTTTTTCATACAGCCTTCATGCTAAACTGGCACACAGATGTTTGTTGTCCTTTGATCCGAGAGCTATGAAGTTTGCTGTTACTGACTTTCTTCCACATAGGATCAATAGTGAGCAATTAGTTTATTAGGTTAGCAGGTACATTCTGTTTCCCATAAATATTAATTGAGAAATAATGAAATTTGGTCTCTGCTGCATCTCGGTGTGGAATGGAATTTGTACCTGAGACAGGAGGATGCTCCTCTGTGATCACACACGAGTAAGGCACTCCACACTGCAACACAGGGTTTATTTTCCTGCAATACTAATGGTCACATTTTCTGAAACCTTGATGCTTCCATTTGTGCTGCAAGCATAGCTCTGACCTGATTTCTGTGCATTGTTTCCAAAACTGTGCAAGTGCATTTCAGGCTATTTATAAATAGAGATGCTGATCTGCTCTTTTGCTGTGTGCTTACCTGACTTGCGCAGCTGATCATGGCAACTGCGTACACAGTTGTGCACCAGGACATCGGGCACTGATTCGTTATTTTCTTGCATTATTTTGCTTGCAAAACTTGCAGGATTTTCTTTTTATTACTCGTTTGGATTTGTTTTACAGTCAGATCCTGTAGTACAGAAGAGCACATCTAGTTTCTTGCTAATTAAGAGTGAAACCGTGGCCAAATCTATGGTTCACGGTGTGAATGTTTCTCCCCACAAGTGCCTGGGAGTGGTGATAGAAGATAGACTGCAGCAGGAAATTGGGGTTATCCTGGCTTTGCATTCACAGCATCCCAGGTGAGGCACACATGGCAGTGAGGGATTCCTGAGCTTGCTCTTGGTCTTTCCTCCTGTGCTACCCTTGCAGTGTGCAGCGCTGCGCAGACCACCCCTTGCTCTGGACTCATCATCTAGCTGAAATCAAGCAGGTTTAAATATTAAAAAAATAAATATTAAAAATTAAAGTTTGCTTCAGTGGAACTTCTCTTCAGGAATAAGCATATATTTAGTTACTACTTAAATCTCCCTCAAAGCACTAAGACTAAAATGTATTTTTTGAAAGGGGTTACTAGGATTAAAATAGTGAATTGTGTTGATTAATATTTGCTCGGGCAAAGAAGGTGCTTTATTTGAAGAGCTGCACGAGCAGCATTCCCGCACAGCCTTCTGCTCCAAGAGGGACAGAGGCTCATTTTGCCCTTAGCTGTGTGCAGGACCATTGCTGCCCTGTGGGTGGGGGCAGGATGTGCCCCAAAGCCTGCAAAAGTGGGTGTATCGGGCTGCCCCATGCGTTGCAAAGGAACGGCCAGAATCCAGGTCTTGTAAGCAATGAACAGGGCTAGAGAGCTCTGCTCAAATTATCATTGCTTGTCTCAAATTAGCAAAACTTGCAGGGGAAATCTCCCATCCCTTTCTAATTAAGTTCCCTTCTAGTGAAAAGTTAACAAAATTATGTTTAAAAATATTAGTGGTATCAGCAAGATCTAACCCTATAGTGGCCTATAAGGAAAATTCGGTGGCTCTCTGCTAATATAGTCATAATTATTTCATATTAGTGGATATAATTACTAAGCGTGCTTTCAGAAGTGGTAACCTGATCTGAGACTTGTATTTCTGAAAAGTGAAACGCAGCACAGAGCTTGTGAATTGAGGGATTATTCCTGATTCATCATTTTCCTACTTACTCCCACACCTTGCTCCTTGGGTTGGAGGGTCCATGCCGGTACAGAGGAGCTGTTAATTTGCCCTGAGCATTGCCCAGGGAGGGTTACCCTTGCTGCAGGATGCACGTTCCTCCCGTGCACTCTCTGAGGGTAAGGATGCTTCTTCCAGAGCTTCCCAAACCTGACAGCCCACAGACCAGGGCCAGGCAGCAACACCCCATACCTGGGATGCCCAGCAAACCCTAAGGTTTGCATTTAACCAGTTTCATCCCTGATTTTATTCTGTTTTTCATTCCTGAACACACAGCTGGCCAAAGAAGTGAGTGGAGCTGGAGTCCCTGGTGTCCCAGCCAGGCAGTGCCTGCAGGGCAGCAAGGCATTCATTCGGGGGGTTGTGCCGCCCCTTTCCGTCACCTCATGCCATCCCATCACCACCTCGGGACAAGGAATGCCAAGGACATTTGGGGGGAAAAAAAAAAAAAATTGAGCTGGTTGTAAGGGATTATTGCAACGTTATTGATCAGTAAAAGCAGAAAGAGCATCTCTTCCATCTGCGTACGCCTCCCCGCCCCTCCAGCTTTTCATCACTTCGCACAGTGGCAAGAATAATTTGTTGAAAATACTACAGCGAGGGAGTCGCAGAGCCAGCCTGGAGCACTGGCTTCCCCGGGTCCCTGGCAGGGGAGGGCTGCCAGGGGGATGCTCCTCGCCGGGGCAGGCACCGCGGGGCCGCGGCACTAGCTGCTGCTCTGCTTGGCACGTTGCCGGTAGGACTTTTTTTGTTTTCACAGTCCATCCCACCCTCTCCCCTATGTCCACCGTGCTTCCCGTTTATTTTTATACTACATGTATTGGAGCTCTCAACCTGCCAGGGCTGAAATGTGGGACAGATTTAACAAGAAGAATAGATTTTCTGGGAGCTTAGAATGATAGTATGAGATTAATTCATTTCATATGAGTAACATTTTCTCTTCTGTTCAGTTTCATGATTCAGCCTTCCACAGGAGTGACTGGGAGGGGTTACTAGAAAATAAGAAAAGCATCTGGATAGCAGGAGTTTGCGGTGACGAGATGGGAATGAGGAGGGCAGCAGAGATGAACGGCCCTTGGCAGGAGAGCAGGAGGCCAGTCTGTCCATCTGTCAGTCTCCTGGCCCTGTCGCGCCTCGTGTCGCTCTGCCAGTGCCATTTGAAATTCATGAGACAGGGGCTCAAAGACCAGGCAGTTCCCATTTAACATTTATTGCCATTTCTGAATCGCTCTCTCTGGGCTGCCAAAAAAAAAAAAAAAGTTATGCAGCACTATTTCCCTAATAAATCTGCTGCCAACCAGCCTGAGAAAGACAAGACCTGCAAACAGCTTTCCAGCAACAGATTGCTGCATGCTCGGCCATCCAGCAAGCTGCTGGCAACCTTGCGTTTATATAGGAAACCAGATCCGCAGATACTTCTCCTGGGATATGCATAAGGAATACTCCCCTATGAGTAACCTAATCAGCATGTAGATGTCATTGCTGTTTACACAACTGTACTGAGCAAAAGACATTTGTCTGGCTTTCACTGCACTCGGAAAGAAAATGATCAGCTTAGAAGGGTTGGGGTGGATTTAAAATAACTTCTTAAGCACTTGTCAAAAATCTGCATCGCCTTTCCTAACACTCCATCAAGCAATTGACCTCCACACTCCCGTAAAGCGGTGCATTGTATCAGTGTAAACTCCCTGTCACTATTCTATCACATAAGGATGTGAAATCCCAAACGCTGCCTTATAGCGTCTAAAACCGACCCAGCGATCTGAACTTGCCGTTCTTCCGTAGCGGTGAGGCTCCAGCATCCTCCTCCCTAGCACACTTTTAGCAGAAATACGGGAAGCTCCTGGAAGGAAGTCATTCTAAAGCTATTTGTGAGTTTGCCAAAAGGATTTCTTTCATTTATGAAGTATGAAAGATTGCCGTTTCTGAATTCATAGCGGGTGAGTTATTTCCCGTGTTTCGCTCAAAGGAAGTTCAGAATGCGACGACTTCTAGTGTGAAAAAGAGAATTAAGGAATAACCTTTTCACAACTGCTGCTTCTGCAGTTTTTGCAGCTGTAACGTGTGTCTTGTTTCTCCTCACAGGCTGGGTTGTCGGATCGTTGGAAATTCTCGGAAGCCCGGCTAGTCTGGTGAGAAGCATAGGGAACGGCATAGCCGATTTCTTTAGGCTCCCTTACGAAGGGCTGACCAGAGGCCCAGGAGCTTTTGTCAGTGGAGTTTCAAGAGGAACAACATCATTTGTAAAACACATTTCCAAAGGTAGATCTTTCACTTTGTTGCTCCAACTACTGCTCTGTTGTCATGCGTTGTTAAAGGAGGTGTTAAAGTTTTAAATGCTCGCAGCTTTGTTGGGCTGGGCTGCAGGGAAATGCTGGGAGTGTAACAAAGCTCACATATAACATCTTATGTATTAAACAGATCACTGCTTAACTACAGTGTGGAAGAATGTTTCAGAAACTTCAGAATTTTAAACCTCCCAGTGGGAAACAGAGATTGGCTCAGCCAGTATTTCATGTGATAACTGCAGAAATATTAAAGGTGTTCTGCACTTCTGCTAACCATCAGAAATTCTACACTCTGTCGCCTCATCATATTCATTATTTAAAAAAAAAAAAAAAGAAGTTGATACAGTTGTCATAGCTGTGTAAGTACGTGGATAGGTTCTGACAGCAGGGCTGCTCCGGCCTGGGAACAGGAGCAGCTTTTGTTTTGTGAAGTCTGTATAAACAGTGCCATCGCGTGGCTTCAGAGACCGTCAGCCGCCCGCTGCTGCTCCACGCTCCCTCCGGACGCCTTCTGTGGGGCTCCTTCTGTGTAAATATTTGTTTGTGTTTCCATCACCCCACCTCCCTTCAGCTTAACCTTATAGAATTTTGGGAAGCGGGGCAGGGAGTTGGTTTTCCCACTGGCCAGCGGTGCAAGCTGGTGTAAAAGGCGTGCCACAGATCGTGTAGGAGCAGCGTGGAGATGCTGAACAAATAGTAAAGCATGTTACACATGGGCAGCTTTTCAACTGACTTCCTCTTCTGCTCGTAAGCTCAGTATTGCAGTGAGGCATAGAACGTCTCCGTGTTTTAAATTAAAGCACTTTGATCCGGTCCCAAATGTATATCTCCATGTATTTAGGTACACTGACATCAATTACCAATCTGGCAACAAGTCTTGCTCGGAATATGGATAGGCTGTCACTGGATGAGGAGCATTACAACAGACAAGAAGAATGGAGAAGGCAGCTTCCAGAGAGCCTGGGAGAAGGACTGAGGCAGGGGCTCTCTCGTTTAGGCATTAGCCTTCTAGGTAACGTACCATTAAATATCAAGTTGAGTGTTTGTGCCGTTTTCTGATCTGCTCACCGGCCTCATGTGCGATGCATGTGAGTTACAATTGCAAATTCTGTTTGTTTTGGTGTTTTCTTGTGAAATAACCTCACAGCATGTATATAAGATACTGTTCTTCTTAGCGGGGTTCAGTGACTTTTGTGTATGATTTTTGCTGATAAAATAATTGCAGATGTAGAAGAAGTTTGCACTTTCTTTGCGAAAGAATATTTTTGTTGGTACGTGATGTATATCTGAAAAGAAAAAATAATTCAGCATTGGGCAGGGTGACTTGTAACTAAGGCAGCGCAAAGACGTCATCACGCTGATGTTTACTTTCCAATGAGTTATAGGAATGCCTTCCAAACCTGCTTGTTTTTTTGCTGTGCTGTAGATACCGGTGATTCTTGGTTTTGTTTGAAAACCGCTTGAACTGAGTGTAGATGTTAAGTAAGCTTTGCTGGGGAATTCTGCTTTTACAGAGACCCGTATCATCCTGATTCGGTGTAATTTGTATTCATCAAGCAGCCAAGCAGTTTGCTTAGGAGGGAAGATCACTCTGGCCATTTCAAAATAGTACCTAAAAATTTGAAAACTAACCCACGCTGGAAAAAAAAAAAAAAAAAAAAAAAAAAANAAAAAAAAAAATCTCTGCAAGAAGTTTTGCAGTAAGGGGCTGGATTTTCTAGGTTACTTCTACTTGTCACACAGCAAAGGAATGCAGAACTGTGTTGTTTGGCAGAGCTCCTCGGTTCGTATTAAAGAGTACGAATCCCTTAGAGATCAAAGTGACCAAAAGCAGTCCAGTGCAAAAGGTTAGAAGAGCTGAAGCTTGAAAGGATTTGTCCTCTTTCCTAATCTTCAGTAGTGTACACAACTCCTAAATTTGCAACCGCAACCCTGAAAAGCCCCAAAGAGGAAGTGGTAAAAATGTTACAAGTTTGGGTTAAGTTACTGGAAATTATTTTAAGCAATAACATTAGATGATGTGAAGCACTGTCATTTGAAAATGCCTGTAAACCGGCAAGCGAGTATCCTGGGAGAAATGCGCATAAAGGAGAAATTTCATATATTTGTAGCTACTACCCTAATAGTAAGCTGTTACTGGCGCTGCAAATCAAAGGCAGTTCAGAGAAGGTTTTATTTTTCCTTCTTGTTTTATTGGGCTAAGGGCAGTCAGGTTGATGGAAGATTATCCTTTTAGAAGCACTGTGTCAGCCTGCTGTATATGTGCTCATGCAAGGGTTTGGCGATCTTGGCTCGGTTATTAATAAGACAGAGAGATGCCGTGGTGGCTCTCCCCTTCCCTGGCACTCCAGAGCCCTTCAGAGCTAAAAGCATCCGCTGTACAGCCTGAAATAAAGAGCAAAACTTGGTAGCTTTGGCTGCAACAAAGCAAAGTTTCTGCTGTTTGGGAAAGCCGGGCACGGGGAACGTGCCCGTACCTCCCAGCGCGCAAGGCTCCTGTTGTTCGTGGGAGTGCGCCTGAGTTAAAAGCAAACCCGAAAAAGAGTTAGAATTTCAGTGTCCCTGACTTCCTAAGAAATCAGACGTCGTCTTAGAAACTTTGAGCTTCATATTAGCATTTAAACAGTGCTCCTCCACAAGCTAGGAGCTGGTTCGTACTCCCCCTGTTATTATTTAGAGATTCCTCCCTGCTAAATAGCTCAGTTCTTAGCAGTGGGGGCAACAAAGGACCCAGATAAACAGCTCCTGTGTCAGTGGACTTGACAAGTGTGAGACCTCTCACTAAGGCAGAAATCAGAAATATTCATTTTTCTATTGAAACCTGATTTTTAAAAAGCATCTTTTCTCTATATTCACAGCGGCGTTCCTGTAAATTGTGTCAAGACCTGGATTATTAATAGGTTTAATACATTTCAGGTTTCACGAACACGTCAGAAACCTCTGTCTGTCCCTGACCATTTGGTTTAAAGAATATTGTGGCTTCCCCAAAAAAAAAAAAACACACAGTTGAAGGGGAGGTATCACCGTGTTGCTTTCTTTCACCAACGTGTTCAGAGTAAACATGAACACGCTTCCTCTGAAAACACTCCCAGGTTCTTCATACACAACGGAACGAAGCGGAGCTGCTGTGTTATTTTCCTGCACGAGGACGAAGCGTTCAGCACCGTACAGAACTGCAAAAGCACATTTCGTGCCTAGGCGATGTAAGAGCCTTCAGTTCACCCAGGCGTTGTGCTATCTGCACAGAAAGAAGAGGTGCCTTTCTGATTTTTCTGAAAATCTGGCTCGTGGTGGCCCTGAGACAGCAAAGCACTTAAGCATGTGCTTAAGAGCTTTGCTGTATCGGGGCCAAAATCGTGTACTCTTGTCTCCTCCTCAGTGCAAGTTGTTCCCTGTGGTACATTCTTCAGTGCTTTGTCCTGTCTCGTTTTAAATGACTCAAGCACTGTCAGGGTGTTGTTTGATTTGATTGTTATCTTTGGCCGGCTATCATCTTCTTTTCTAGTTTGGGGGAGACTTCTGGGTCATTTTAGTAACGTTTGTGCGTGAAAAGAAGGAAAAACTTAACGATAGGCGTGTTTTTTTCTTTTATGTGATTACACAACAATGCAGCGGAGTTGTATTTCAAATATTGAGATGATCGACGCTCCCCACCAAGGAACTATCTTTTGCATGACAGGGTCAGGCTTAAAATAATCATTTATAACCGTGTACAAGAGAATATTGAAACTACAGGCTTTATTTTCAACCACTGGTCCTAGTGAAAAATATTGGGTTGCAGTAGCTCCCTTTAGGAAATTGAGCATTTCTGAATAACCAAAATCTGACGATTTGAAAAAAAACACGACGTTTTTGTTACTCCTTCCTGCTTTTGGGGAAGGTGGATTGATAGTGTAACTGTGCTGCTAGAGAAGGTAAAGCCTGGGCTTCAGAAGCTCAGATTTTTTTGTTAATAAGGGTGGTGGTTGTTTTTCTTGCTGTGCAGCTGCCACTGAATTGGGACCACTCTACGTTTGCTTATCTCCAGGCGAGACGCTAAGAGCCCGTGCTATTGCACGCGCTAGTTCTGCAAATACAGGGGTGTGAAACGCTTGCAGCAATCCCGAAGGACACCAGAGAAAAGGAAGTGAGATGGTTTCAGTTTGACTGGCTTCCAGCCTCATGGCAAAGCATGGCCCGTTTCTCCCGGTGCGGGATTTTTTTCCGATTGTTTCCTGGTTTGAAGGAGTTGGTCACAAGCAAGGCGAGCTTTGCTAAGCTCTGTAAGCCGTGCTCCGTTCACCAGACAGTCTCAGTCTGCACACAAACCAGTTGCTGCCCGTAATCAAATTCTTCTTGAAGCAATACAGTGATAGATTCCGAACTATCTGAATTTTGTAGCTATCAAAGCATCTCTTTTATGGTTACCGAGCAACATGTATTAACCACAGTGCAGCCCAGCTGATGTTTAGCAGATGTTATGGTGTTGCTGGAACCTCTTTGGTCCAGTAGTGGAAGAATATGTTTTTGTTTTGTTGCTTTGGTGTTTAATTTTATTGAGATTTTCTTTATGCATACATAATCTGTGTGTACATATGTGGACATGCATATAAAATTGAATGCTTAGGGTAAGGAAGGAAGGAAAAATGGAGAATGATTTCATTAAAAAAATAATAATAATGGGCAAGGGACATGACAGGGAAGGGACGGGGACAACAGCAGGACACCAGAGCTGTCTGCAGACTGTGAGAATGGGAGAGGAGGAGCTGCTATGTATTCCTCACGCTCTGCTTTTCTGATACCCCACCGAAACCTGGGGACAGAGACCTTCGGTGGTGAGTCCACCCAGCATGGTGCTCCTGCCACCAACTTTATGTTAGAAAGAAAGAAGCCACATGGATACCAGGGGACATGTCCTTCACCCAGTTTCTGGTGCTGGGAGGTGGTTTCCCCACGGGAGGGGGGTAGGACCAGCCACTCCCTAACGAAAGGAGGAAGGTTCTAGTTTATGATGTGATTTGTGGGCATGACCGCCGCGCGTGAATGAGTTACGTCAGTGAGTTGCAATTCAAGATAAGAGATTACAAAGAATGAGCAGAGAGGGAAGAGAAGATCATTTTTTTGCAGGTAGAAAGCCAGGATTTGCAAAGGGGTCTGAGGTACAAAAGGGCAACGGCTTTGCAGAGAAGCTCAGAGCATGCATAAAATGGCAGAACAACAGAAAGTGTGGAAGTACTAAACAACTGGCTAATTAAGCTATATATTATTTGAGGTACTATATAAATAATCTTATATAACACAGCCCCAGCAGTTTCCATTCTGTTTCCTTGTCCTCTGGGCCTAATTCCAGCTGAGAAGTGCCTGGAGCATACCACAGGTCCTTTGGAGTAGACTCTTATTTATTATTACCTTATAACATTACTCAAGTGGATTGCAGTAAATAATTTACTAGTGCTAGGACTTAGGTGGATTACATTTAATAAGGCAATAACTTCTGTTCCGAAAGTGCAGTTGCTTTGGATGACCTCGATAGATAGGGTGAAGAAGGTCACGGGGTAACGTGAGACTGTCATTTAGCAGAACAGCGAGTGGTGGTTTATGCCTTCGAGTGCATCACAATTGTACAAAAGAGTGGACAAAGAACCCCAGTGGTGTAACGCGGTGTCGGGGTATTATTTTAGTCAAGCAGCTGGTAGGTACTAATAAAACAGAATTCAATTGAAAATTGGATCATTTCCGTGGCATGGCATTAAGGAAGTTTGTGGTACAAAGGGTGAACATTCAGCTGCACACTCAGCTTCGGTGACTGAGCTCAATAAAATCTGGGTATCGCATTAAAAATAGCATTTTCTGGGGAAATACCATACATCTATCAGCAAAAGATACGCATATAAAAGTTGGAAGCAGTCTCTCTAAGAGGAGAGGGAGGCATCTACGGGGGATACAAGTTTCTTGGAACTGCTGATAGATAGTATCCCCGGGATGAGGATCTGGGGAAATGTGTGCTGCTTCTCATCGTCATCTTTTCTTTGGACAGAATACCAGTGCTCAAGTACAATATTAGTTATTGTTGCTTAAAGTCAACAACTTCTCTGTTTATCCAGTAACAGTAACTAAAACCATCTGAAAACCCCTTGGCAGCTAGCTGGCTAGTGCATGGCATGCTGGTAAACACCAAATACCTCAGCTGTGATTGTCTGAATCTGTGCAATTAGGGCTGGATTTACCTCCACGTACAAAGCAGAATCTTCAAAGATGTCTGGGCTGCAGTAAAAATGCCTGGTTACCACGGTGACACTCGGTCCTACTCCTTCAATAATTGCTTTGTCTTGATATTTGCAGCTGAAGGTGCAAACCGAGAGCCAGCCAAGGAGTTTGCCAACTTGCTTTTCACCGAGCAAAGAACCTGGGATCAGGCAGAGCGTTTTCCAACTGATGTCACTTTGTCCAACCCTTGTACTCTTAGTGATTTCCAAATAGCTTATCTATCAAAATTACAATAACTAGAGACATGTCTGTGGTTAAGTGGCTAGAGTAAACTCAAGATCAAAGAAACGTACCACCTCACATACCTGTTTACATTTAGGAAGATTTAAGTCGGAATTCTCTGTTGATACTAAAAGCTGGGAAGGTCACTGTGTCACTTGTAAAAGTTTGACCCGTGCGCATTAAAGTAAAATATGATCGTTTTCACAAAAAAGTAACAAAAAGTCTCAAAGTCTAATTCTGCTAATCTTAGTAATATATCAGAAGTTGCATTAGCTTATGAACATTTCTGGCAGTGGAAGAGGATATAAAAATGATCTATTGAATACAGGCAGTTTTTATTCTCATGAAGTCAATCTCGGGCTTACGTGAAAATCTCATTTCCATAACAGCTCGAGTCTTCTGAAACGGGTGAATTTTATTCCGAGCCCAGCATTTTTGGTATTGCTACACGGAATGAGCTAAATTAAACTCACTCAGCAAAAGCATTTAGTGAAAGTAGTTGAAAGATGAAAGTATACTGTCAGGTTAAGTGATCTGAATGTTCAAAGAAGTAAAATATATTTAAAAAAAAAAAAAAGAAAAGGAAGTTGAGATTTAAATAAGGTCTTGTTTAACTAATTGGTGCTAAATGCCTGTATAAGAAGAGTGGGGTACAGCCTTTAATCCAAGCAACAATCAGGTCTAGTAGCAAGATTTCCTCTCATTCTGGGATATTAATCTTCACTAATTACTGGAGACTCTTGTTTTTCCAGGTGCAATCGCTGGGATTGTGGATCAGCCGATGCAGAATTTTCAGCGAGTGTCCGAGGCCCAAGCGTCAGCCGGGCATAAAGCCAGAGGGGTCATCTCGGGTGTGGGGAAAGGAATCATGGGCGTCTTCACAAAGCCCATCGGAGGGGCAGCCGAGCTCGTCTCCCAGACAGGTTACGGTGAGTTTCTCTGTTTCCAACCTCTCCATTTCCATTTTACAGTGCACTTCAGATACAACCTGCTGTGTCTTACCCGGCTCAGTCGCTGTGTGACTTAGAGAAAGATTTAGGAATGCCATCACGGAACGGTTATGAACGTTGTGCTTGTTTTCTTAAAAACCATCACGTTGTGCTTCTCTCTTTTGTTACCGATCAGCGTTCCTCAGCCACAGAAACACAGAATGCAGAAAGCATGAAGTAATTCTTGGAATACAGGAGAATTAGTTACAGAAACATATGTGCTTACAAAAGAGTTTTTGACATAAAAGTATGAGAGCATTATTTTGAGATTGCTTTGTTACGGCAAGGAAAGAGTTGTGCTGTCTCTGCACAAAGAGAGGGTTCTGTTCCTGGGAGAAAGAAGCGAGTCGTAGTGCGAGCATCCCCTTTAAACTGGAGAGCTGTGAGAAGACAGTCCGGGGTTTGGATCCACAGGTAACTTTGGATCAGAGGTGGGTTTTCCAGCTAGTGGTAGTGGTGGGTGAATCCTTTCAGATCAATGGGAATACTTCTGGACAACCAAAAAACTGTGTAAGATAAAAATAAAATATCAAAATACTCTCATTTATTTGTTTCCAGTATTAATAAATCAAAGCTGTTGGTCTGGATGTTTAAAGAGGGTCAGGGGGGCACTCGGGAGAGAAGCAGGGAGACCTGTTGTTACAGGGGTGACGTGTCAATAATTTTGCTTCACTAATTATATCGGACAAACCTTGAAGATTGCAGCCTTTAATCACTAGCAATATTTATGTTTGTGATGTGTTGATTAGAATACGAGTAGTTCTCCTAAGGCTAAAGTTTAGGATGTTTTTTCCATGCTTCCTGTTACGTTCAGAGCTCATTCCTTGAAGCAATCCATTTAAAGAAATAATGAAACATGTAATTATAACAATTCTTTCAAATTAACTTTGTGTGAGTGTAAAGAATAACTGTTCTCCTGAATTACGCATCCCATCGGTGTAAAACGTGTATCAGTAAAATCAGGAACTGTTGTCTGATGGGTTGGGTTTGCTGCCCATGGGGTTCTTCTTTCCTTAGTGGATCCCACCGCAGCCTTTATCAAGAACCTGGTAAGAGCAGAGGGACACTTTTAGTTGCAGATATGGTATACGAGACATCATGTTTTCCATGAGCATGTGACAAAAAAAAAAAAAAAAAGCCAGGAAAAAAAAAAACATAAAAACTGTATCACTAATAGCTGACAGTGCGTGAGAGGAAAACACACACGGGTTCAAGTAACTCTTACCCACAACGGGATTGGAAGTGGGACCATGCCTCTTGGGGGGGACCAAGGGGTGGGGGGACCACACAGAAATAAACACATGTTCTCTCTTTCTCCATCTGTAAATAACATTTTCACTCACATAATGCTGAGAACCTCGGTAAGCCAACTGTTACAACTGGGATGCTGCTTTTAAGTATTACCATCAACATGTGTGCTAAAAATTAAAGGGTTTTGGTTTTTTTTTTTTTTCAGCGCTGATGTTTTGTTTAAATTATTATCCATTGTGTAAAAAGGAATCTAAGTTCTTGACACCCTTATGCAAAAATGCCCTTTGCTTCAATGGAATGCTTAATTAGACAAAAGACAATTTCTTTGTTTATTTAAAGAGTAACTTTGCACAAACCCATATAACACTAGTCTTTGCTGCTTCACCTACCTCCTGTCCGTCTTGTAAAAAGCTTTAAAACTACTTCCTTTTTTTTTACTTTTTTTGCAACCCGTTCTTTCTGGTGACCATACTTCATCTTTAAAAGTTTGCAAGCCATCTGAAAGCATCCATCTTCAGCGTTGGAGAGTCTGTTTAGAAACCTGTTTAACTGCTTCTTGTAGTCTCCATTCCGTGCTGGCACTGAGAAGAATTCACAATAAACCAGATGTGCTGGGAGATCTCATAAATGGATATGGATCTGTGTTTAACAGCTGTATTAAGTAACTGAACATTTAAATACAGTATCCAGGCAAAATCCTTCTAATTTGTACTGATCGTGACACGTATATGGAAGTATTTTAATACTAAGCAAGAAATTTAACAGCAGACTTGCATTTTTTTTCTACATAAATCCTAAGTGATGTGTCCGATCCGGCTCTGAAGTGAAGGCTCTCGGGAGCTTTATGTTTCTCTTGATTGCGAGTGCACGGCTGATTTTTAGAACACACAGTGGGGTGTTGTTTTTTTTCTGGGTTTCTTGCTAACGCAAGATCACTGGGGTTAAGTGCGCAACTCTTGCATTGTAATATTTAATGAATTATCTTGACTACGGCTTCCAAATATGTGACATCATTTTGGATCTGCACTGTTTTATGAACTGCTCGAAACAGATGACATCACTGCAACATTGTAACTGTTTTGTAGAAAACAACTACTAAAAAAGTGAAATTCTCTTTACCACAGGTATTTTGCACGGAGCTGGACTTTCTCAGCTTCCCAAGCAGCGCGCTCATCCAAATGATCAACATGTTGAGCAGGCTCCAAATAGCCACGTCAAATATGTCTGGTAAAATTATTTAGACACTTGCTCATTTTTACATCCACATTGTTTATTAATAGGCTCTGGCCTGCGGTCAAGTTACCAGGCTGCTTCCCTAGGAAAGGCTGAGTTACAGCAGTTTGTTTAGGAACATTAAACACAAAGGTAGTGCATAGAAACCCAATCTGCAAATGATGGGCTGCTGATCTGCTTCCAGCTTTGGAACTACAGAGCTGATCTTTATTTAATGGCATTCAGTGAGTTCGTACTTATTTATCATTGCACCGAGCCCAAGAAAAATACTGCACATCTCCAGAAACAGCTGTTAGTGAATATAGCTTTATTATCTGCGCTGAATTTGTACGCCACTTCTCAGGGTAATTTTTCTATTAGGATGGGAAATAGGCTGACCCAGAACGGTTATTAGGCCAATTTTGCACGGAATGATTAAGGAGTTCTGATAAGTAACAGCTTCACATTTATTCTCTAAACAGTAAGTCTTACATCTTCCAATAATAGATACTTGGAATGTGCTCCCTGGCTTATTTTATATTTGTAGGTGATAGCTACAGGCTTAAATAAAAACATCAGTGATCAGAAGAAGCTCTGGAGGATCCAATGCATAACACTGACTCCTTCATTTTTTTTCTTCTTTTTTTTCCTTTTTTTTTTCCCCCCTTCCTTGGTAATGCAGGAAGATGCTGCAATCTTTAGGAAGGCCAGAGGTCCATATGGCCTTAGACGTCATGATTGTGAGTGGGTCAGGCCAGCAGCACGAAGGCTGCTTGCTGCTCACCTCGGAGGTGCTCTTTGTGGTCAGCATCAGCGAAGACACACAGCAGCAGGCGTTCCCCGTGACGGAAATCGATTGTCTGCAAGAGGAGCAGCAAAAAGACCTGCTGAAGGTGCAGCTAAAACAACAGAGAGTGCCTTCTGATTTGGAGGTAAAGACTTGGGTACGATTTCCATTTGAAGATGACGACTCTTTTGGCAATGGGCACGCTCTCCGTTGGGTTGGGAGGCCAAGGGTCTAAGCACCCAAGCAGGGACACACCTCACAGTGACTGTGTTGCCTTTTGGGTTGACATTTCATACTGTGACAACAATTTTCTGAGGGAAAAAAGTAGAGGAGGTGTGCATTTTTGGTAAGCACCACCTCTTTCCTGAAGAGGTTCTCATGACCACGTGTGCGTGAGGTGTTTATGGTTTAGCCAGTTCCTTTTATCCTCCCGTGAATTCTGTTTGAACAGTTCAGTGACACTGATGTGTGCTCCTTTCAGCATGTTTCTCATCTTGCCCCGTCCAGTGCAGTGGTCTTACTTGGCTGCTAGCTGCATTGACTTCCTTAGATCTTCCTCCTTCGGCAAACGCTAACAGGGACCGGCTCCTTTGCTGAGACTGGATGCACCAAGCGTTTGCCAGCAAGAGCATAAATCCTTCATCTTCATATTGGAAGATTTCTAAGCCATTTGAATACTGAGGTTTTGGATGAATTATCTTCTTTTAATAGTAGAAGAATGTTATATTTTTACACTTTCGGGAAACAATGTTTATTGTATTAAATTCTCAAGTGGAATCATATGAGAAACCATTTCAAAAACAAACACACGCCCCAGTTGTTTTTATAAAAGTGTGTCAGGTAGCTCACAGACCACTACACCAGAGATTTCTGTTTCAAATATAAGGAAGAGCACACGTAAAACACCATGAAGTACGAGGTGTGCCAAAAAGTAGGGGAGG
This sequence comes from Syrrhaptes paradoxus, assembly GCA_013400615.1. Classification (NCBI taxonomy): domain Eukaryota; kingdom Metazoa; phylum Chordata; class Aves; order Pterocliformes; family Pteroclidae; genus Syrrhaptes; species Syrrhaptes paradoxus. Next base: position 89,331 of record VZTO01018821.1, read on the forward strand.
CTTCAGCACCTTCAATGAAATCCTAACTTGCTGAAGTCACTCAAGAGTTTTGCCATCGATTCCAGCCCGGCAAGGAATTCATCTGTGTCATTACAGTGCTTGGGTTTTTTTTTTTTTGTGAAAGCTTTTTTTAGTGCTGAATTCTCTATTTACATTTATTGTCTTTCCACTAACCTCAGTCTCACAGAGTGCTGTTGACTGAAGCTGCCTTCCCTCACCGCAAAGCTACATGAGGCATTACTTAAATTTTGATGCAAGCGGGCAAAGCTCAGCTTTTTTTATCCCTGGTTGCTGTGTGGTTGCTGGAGGCACACATCAGACTGAATCCAGACTATCCTGCTCAGTCCAGAGCTACTGTCCTGGAGGGAAGAGGAAGATAGTTTGTTCTCCCGAGGGCGTTTGATGCGTTCAGCCCATCCTAACCCTAACTTTAGCACCAGCCCAGATTATTTATTTTTTTTTTAATTAGGCTGTAGTGCAATGGCTCTTGTCTTTGTATCTAGTCACCACTGCTCCACTGGGGTAGCAATGCTCGGAGCTTTGACCCACCCAGCCTCAGCACACAATCTTTTTCACCGATTCAGGCTCTTGAGAATGTAGTGGAAATGTACAACATGAGAAAAGCGGTGAAGAGTGCCCGTGCCCCAGGTGGTCAGTTCCACGGTGCTCGGGGTGTTGTGTGCAGCTCCGGTGGTCAGCTCCCCCACTCTTTGATTGTGATTAGGAAAAGAACCTTAACTCACTCTTAACTCGCTCAACTTGCAGACCTACTACACCCAAATAGACATGACTCCTGAATACGAGTAGTAGACCATCCTGTTGCCCTGAAGATGTCCTCAGATGAAGTGCACGCACTCCTGTCCATGATAACATTAGTGAAAAAATGACCAGAATTTTTATCTGGAAAATACTCAGCCAGGTCAACCAAAATACTAGGAAAAAAAGAGATGTTACCAAATTTCTTTGTGATGATATGTAACAGGGTTTCTATGATAGTGCTGCATGTTATCATCTCTGGAGCTGAAAAGTAGTCTCTGGATTTTTCAAAGCAGTGAAAAAACCCTTCAGGAGGAAGCAGACCTCCATCCTCAGTCCATGTGCACA